>JADNYJ010000520.1:0-21810 GCA_015501075.1 Gymnopilus junonius | reverse complement strand
CTCATGTCTCTCTGAACAGACCATCGTCGATGCCGGCCTTATCCATGTAGTTGGGATCATGCCTACCCTCATCATCGTTCAGGTCGGCCTAGGACGCCAGCGCATGATATTGAAACTACGCACGAAGCTATGGTTTTCGCCAATGCCGAAACGATGAACAACCGGAAGAGCACTAGCATCGTGAATACGCGCAAGTCATATTCGGAAAACATGAACACCCACAGCGTCCGAGGTTTGAGAGAGTCACAAATACACTTGCAATCGCAGTGCCACTACCGTGACTCGTCGACCGAGATGTTTGTAGTGCAATCCGTATGATGGAACTGTATTTGAATGCTTACTAGGTTACTATCTAGTTTAGTATAAGAGCCTATAGTCTTTAATAATAATATGTATTTATCCTCCTTTCACCTCAGAATGTACCTTCAACATCGTACTCCAATATAGATTGCCTTTATAAATTACTGCAAGCGCGTCTTGAATCTTGCGCGTTGCTCGTAGTATGTACGGGTCACGTTGAACTATCGGAGGCTTACGTAAGGATAAATTAAAATCGCCATACTTTGATTCGGCTTCATTTAGTATTGCGGAGCGTCTTCGCAATTAGAGGTTATCTGCAAGGTTTGACCAGAGGATTCTGCGTCTTCTGATTGGCTTGGGGCGGTGGGGCTTCAACTTATATGGGAATTGCTTAGGAATAATCCAACTTGCAGATAACCTCTATTGTCTCCAACTTTACTTTTGGTGAAGCGTGTTTGGCTCTCCATCGACAGTCATCTTCGTCCTCTTTTTCTACCACGGCAAGGTTTTTTTATATCAAAACCGGCCTCCGTGACTAGCGTCTTTGGGGTCTTCAAGCTTAAAGGGCCTGCTTGACGAGTGCCGGCAGCTCGAGCTCCACTTCAACTTCAGGGCTGGCGGTGAAATACCATCAGTCGTGGCTCAGGCTTTACTCAAAACCCCTTCCTTCCTTTTTCTTCCTGCTTGCAGTTGTACCTGTACATAATTGCACCGAATTCGACGTCAAGCTTCGATCTGACAAAACTTTGTTGCTGCCTGTCCTTCTCGTCATCCACCACCAGGACCACAAGGATTCTTAATCATGACGTCAGACGTTACTTTTGCAATCTGCTAGCTCTCAGCAGTACCTACATCACAAGGCCACAATATCCCGACCACATGAAGGACCAGGATGACCCTCTTTTTAAAATATCCATGAAGTAGCCCCCGAATGTCTGGTCAGCCCTTAGTGCTGAGATTGATTTCACCTTGCCTCTCTTTTGCAGAGCTGCTGGAATTCATCACCTGTATCAAACCTTCATGCAGCACCTTCTGCAAGCTGTTTGTACCCGCCCAAGAGTTCAGGGAAACAAATGGCGAAATAAGAACGCTCCTGTTCCATCGGGCGACGCGGGCATTTTCACTACAACCTACTAACCATGCGGCTGACTAAAAATGCACCAAATGCCCTGATCAGCACAAGCCCAAATGAAAGCTCTTTCCAACTCCAGCTTTGCCAGTTTATCGCTGAGCGGCATGAGGTCAAGACTCAACGCAGCCTCCCTGACTCCCCGTCCGTTCTTCAGTTCTCCGTTATTCAATTTCCGAATCCGCCAAGCCTCAGAGGGCGTTGGGCGCTGTAGCTGAACCCTTTCCGAATACTTAATTATGACGACGCTCCGCAAGCATCTGCCTCATTTGATTTGGAGAAACAATCTCGATTGAAGGGGTACGCCATTTCTCTAAGGCTTGAAATGTTTAACCGATGCGACTGATCTATTCCTCTGGATATTTCTGTCATTACCTCACAGGGATGGCATACCTGGTGTTTTACGCCACGAGCTCCACTCCTCGTCTTTCCTGTCCTTGATGCGGGCAGAGCAGGTTAGACAGAAAAATCTGTTAGTGGATTACATACCTTGTCAGTTTTACTTTCCAGTTCTCGGAACCGCAGCCACAAAGCCAGCGGCCTGACTTCACTCACGATATGTCCACCTACTTATCAACCGGTATTGCAAGAATGGAGGCCTGCCGTTGTTTGTCTAGGCATGTCAGTCATCGAACCTGCGATATCCTTCCTAGTTAATGGGCGATTCGGATATCTGCTTTCGTTCTGTTTGCAACATTTTCTTTTCCTTATATTTGCGTTTTGTTGAACCACTGATTTACTTGAAGTACTCCTCATATGGATTAAGTAGAACAATAAGAAACATGGGCCTAAGGGGCATGCTGTAAAGAAGAGCTCGGTGTCTTTTAAGCTCGAAATGAGCTACGCTGCTTACATACGCACCTTCCTACCTTCCATTTCTACTAACATGCCATTAAGTACGACTCTCAAAGTCGTTGTTCACTGGCAGCATCCTTCTGGGCTGAACGAACGCCCGTATTTCCAGCCTATGTATTAGGCTACTGGAGTACACCCTTCCTGACACCGCCCGCTGGCAACCACTTCTGGAAAAAGGGTCGACATTTTGGGATATTAGCACTCTGGATACGGGCATGAATCGAACCGGCGCTCGTGGGGACAAAATGTCCAGTACAGCTTCACCTTGTTCATATGTCTAGTCCGACGTTCCATAAAGTGTGTCCAAGATGGTTAGGTCTTTGTGGAGCACCCTGTCCTTCCCCTTACCCCTTCCTTTCCCCGTCGCTACCTCTCTTTCCTCCTTCTCCCCGTCGGAATTCCTCTCTGTCTGCGTCTACGGGCGTATAAACTCTTCTTTATTGCGATACGCACACACGAGTTGGAGAAAGTGATAGAGCTGAGGGTGTAGGCTTTCACAAAGGTGCAGGGAGAGAGAATTCCGCGAGGATTGGCCCATCGCGGCTTACCACTCCGTCGCTCAATGATGGATCCATCACGTTTTCCATCACATCAAAGCTCCAATACATTCCCCACAAGCTTACCGCCATACATAGGCGCTGTAATGGTATGCGCACTTCATCAGACCCCCTTGTGATCAATCCCTAATGGCAAAGTGTTCCGTCAGTTTGAAACGTTTCTCTACGGTCTTTACGTTATCCTGTTCATCATCTGCACTTACGTCCTCTTGCGACGCAACAGAAATTTACATGGGGTATTACTAACCGCCGCGGTCTTGATGTTCGCCCTTGCCACTGCGGATATTGCGTACACCTACTACATTTTCTTCAATAAACTTCTGAAGACCGGGCTGTCGTTTATGGATGTGAGGCCGAAGTATTGGTTATACGTTACTAACAAGTGAGCTTTTGACTAAAATTTTATCGATTGCTGGATCAATGCTGATTATCTGAAGTGTTCTGGCAGATTCTCTTCTGCTGTATCGATGCTTCGTTGTATGGGATCACAAGAAACGTGTCGTAGTGGGACCTGTAATTTTTCTTCTGGCAGCAACAGGTCAGCAACCCTGTCCAAGTGTATCCTGATTGCCATTACTCACCGACCCCACTTTAGCTTGTGGCTATGTATTCGAAGGCTCCTCCACGAAGATGTTCAACAATTCTTACATCTATCTAGTGATGACTTTTGCTCTTAACGCTATCCTCACGGGTCTGACAGGTCAGTAATCATCTCCACACAGAGAGAACATTAATGAATTTCATATTAACATATTTTCTCATGGTAGCCGGTCGAATATGGTGGCTTGCACGGAAAGCAAGGGTAATACTGGGTGCTGGGCTCCTTGAGAGGTACAACGCCACCATCACGATTTTGTGAGTCTCTTTTGTTCTGCACATTTGTTTGCACCATCGCATCTGACCCTGAGCTTTCTTGGTGTTGAAAGGATTGAATCAGGCTGCCTCTATTCTCTATACATCATCCTTGATATTGCAGTCCGGAACACGCCTGTCGTGAATGTACGTTATGTCTCCAGCTTTCCCCTTTGTAATATACTGATGCCCATATCTGAACAGACCATTATTGATGCAGGTCTCATTCAAGCAGTAGGCATCATGCCCACTCTCATCATCGCTCAGGTCGGCCTAGGACGCGCTGTGCATGACATTGAATCTTCCAATGAAGCCATGGTTATTGCTAACCTGGAAGTGACGAACAATTTGAAGAGTGCTAGCGTAATGGACACTGCGCGCAAGTCGTATCCAGGGAACGTGAATATCCACTGCGTGAGCTCCAGAGAATCGCAAGCACATTTGCCGTCGCAGTGCCACTATGCGTCGAGTGAGACGTTCGTGGTTCAATCCCAATCCCAATCTCAATCCGAGCCAGATCCGGAGAGTCCCTGTGCTATTTAGCTGAGTCGCTTTCTGGAAAACTGTTATCTTCATCAACATGCATTAACCTTCAACATCCATAACCATATGTGCCTTCATTTTACCGCGAGGTATACCTTCATCCCATCCCAATGCGATGCCTCCAAGTTTCGCCCTCGACTTGCATCTTCATTACCAATATCCCTCGCGTTAACCCATTCCTTCTCTTTTGTAGCGGCATGAACCTCTGCTTACACTGAGGCCGCTCTATTCCTTTCTCCAGCTAGGAACCTTGATATCTTCAGGTTTGGACTGCTATAACACCCGCTTTCGTTCTGACATTACATTGTTATCCCTTCGGCAATTTTCGGCTTGGTCGTCATAATCCTTCCTCGCCACGCTCCCCTGTACTTTCAGATCCAATTCGTTCTTGCCCTGCAGCATTACATTCGCTCCTGACCATTATTCGAACTCTTTCAAAGTGAACCATCCTATCAGCAACCACACATTCGCGATGGACGATTGTAAATTAGTGCAATTTGTTTCTTTATCCGATTATCACTGTACCATCGTATACGTTTTCCAGAGCTCACCTACTTACATGTGAGGTGTGAAACAATACAATTCGGCAGAGTAACTGCCTAAACATCGCCTGGCACACTGAAATTGCGATAATTAACAAATGGTTGCCAGTATATTGCCAACAAAAGGTATAGTACATTCAAGTACACTAGAAGAGTATTCCCGACAGGACTCGAAGGTCGTCAAAGCGTCCGGCGAAACGAATAATAGGTATAATTTATTGAGTGTCCAGTCGCACAAGAATGAAAAGCGGAAACGAAGAGGGAAACGAGAACGAATGCGTCGCAGATGTGGTCCCGAAAAGCCTAAGAGAAATGGAAGAAATGAAAACTATACAATACCGAAAACCGGACAATAATGCAGGGTCAAAAGCATTGAGGTTGAGATTCGACACTTCGACAAAATTATCTTTCCGCCAGTACTGTTCGCTTCTTCATACCACTGGGCCCAATGCCTAGCGCGTCAAGCGCGGAATTAAGGGTCTCGTCAAGGTCGCCACCTAGAAGTCCACTAACGACCGTATCGGCCTCGACATTAAGACCGAGAGCATTTAGAAGTTTCGTGAGTCCGATCTCGATGGCACTGTCGGATGTTGGCAGCGAAGAAGAAACTGTATTGCGGGTGGTCGGAGACCCAGCAGGCAAGGATGGAGACAAAGCGAGGAGAGCCTCAGAAGCCTCCACAATCTGAAAGAGGTAATCTTGCAGCTCCTCCAATCCGAGGTCGCCAACACAAGAGCAACCTTCCAGAACGTCCAATGAAGAGATAGTGGCATTGACAAGTTCATTGACGTTCGAGATAAGCTCAGAGTATGTAGAACTCGAGAGAAGGGCCATGGTGAGGTCTACAACGTTGTCAACGAGACTGGAGTCTACAGTTGATGGTGAACCCGACGATGCAGGAGGCAGCGCACTGGCCGACGCGTTCAACCCAAGGACGAGGTCGAGGAGTTGCTGAATCGCAGTGACTAATGAGCCGCCTACAGTCGCAGTCGCAGTCGCATTGGCTGTGATCTGACGCCTATCGTTCTTCACTTCAGCATTCTCGCGCGTCCTCACGCCATTGGGACCAATACCAAGCCCATTCAGCAAGTCATTAACACTATTGTCCAGGTCGTCACCGAGTAGTCCATCGTCGACTGTAACTACGCCCTTGATACCTCCCAGTCCAAGCCCGTTCAGAATGTTGTCAAGTCCGACAATAATAGGAATACCTCCTGATGCTAATGCAGTCGATGTCGGGAGCGAAGTAGGACGAGCAGAGGTGGTGGAAGGAGGGTGTAAGGACGTGGCCGAAGTGGTAGCAGAATGTGAAGTGATTGTCGCGGGTGGCTTAGAAACAACGGTCGAGGCAGACTGACTCCAGTACTGATGCCAACAGAGAACACTGTGCTGGTCGCAGTCGTCTTCGAAATGGAACTGGTTCCACGAATGCTCACAGGAAGCGATGTACCGACAGCTACGGAGAAGGTAGCAGATTGCCCGGAACCTAAATCACCTTGGCACAACACTTGCAATGCAACCGTATGATTGATGATAGAAAGAAGCTCATTGAGGGCTTCTTTACATTCTGTACCTCCGAGTCCGAGAGCGGCTTCCAGTTGACGTTCTGTGACATAGAGTGCGTCAAGACTCGGGCAAAGCAAGGAAACAGTGGATGATTGTAATAGGATGATGGTTGCTTGCTCTAAAGAGGTCCAAAGGGATGGGTCGATTGGAACTGAGGAAGGAGAGCCAACGGACGATGAGGAAGAATCCGCGTTAGGTTGAGTAGCTCTCCCAGGTTAGGGATAGATCCGATGAGAGCTTCTACATGGCTCAACAAGCTGCCACCAACAGATACTGTTTGCATTAGCAGTCGTTGTCAAAGCTGGCGGCTCTTGTCGTTTGTAATTGGCAGAACCAATGAGCAATCCATTCAATAGGCTGTTGAGCAAGTGCTGGCCCCAGGACCGAGAAGCCCATCAACGCCGTCAACTGTGACACCAGATTTTACTGGGCCAAGGCCAAGGGCGGTAAGAATGTCTGATAACCCGATAACGACAGGGTTGGCTGCACTCGAGGGCGGACTACCAGCGATGGAGGGCACAGAAGCTGGAGGGGCGGATACTGCAACAGGATGACTTTGGCACCAGCTCTGAAGAGCAAGGGTAGCAGCAATGAGGTCGTCTACGGATTTGACGAAGTCTGATAGGCCAAGGCTTTGCACGCAGTTGCAATCATGCAGTGTGTTTGCGAGCAACCAGCAACTGTCAAGGAGTGCACCAACATATGTCGGAAGGAAAGACGGTGCTGCTGTTGTATTGATCAAAGCGGCGGTAGCTGCATTGACATCGACGAGCAAGCCAGAAATCGTAGAAATGAAAGAGGTATCATGGCTGGACTCAGTCGGAGCATGCGCATTCAGGCCCAGAAGCGATTTGACAATCTCGACAAGCTGAGAGACCAAATCCGAATCCAGTGTCGCAGTGGCTGTTACATTCGCAATACTTGGGGTCGAACGCTTGCTGATCTTACGCATTTTCATTACGCCGCTCATATCTGGAACGCATGAAACCTTGTCCGAACCTGGCACCCAACCATCGACGCAAGAACCGACTACGCAGCGTTCCTTGGAGCAGCCCGTACTGCTCGCATATGCAATGGCTGTGCAATCCTGACCAACGGTGTGACGTATGGCTTGGGCTTCAAAGAAAGGATGAGGAGTCATACAACCGCCACCTTCCAAGCTAGTCATCAGACATTGGTACAGACGATGTAATTACAACTTACAGCTGTCAGCGGTGGACCTGGTGTCAATACATTCGAAAGCAAGTGCCTTTTCTTGACCAGGGATCCCACATACAGTTTCATGAGGCCTGCAGGATGCTTTGGCCTGAGCAATGGTGACAATTGCATTCGTACGCTTGTGTAACGACCGCGGAACAGCTGATCCACAGCTCTGCATATGCTAAGTCAGTGGGGAGAAAAATTGCAAAGATGCAGCATATATGCGCTGGGAAAGCTGACCTGAGGGTATAAATCGCAAACGCCATTGCACGAGGAGTATGGAGGAGCGCAAACACATTCGCCACCCTGAAGAGTATAGGGCGCATCACATTCGTAGTGACAAGGGTCATTGGTATTACAAGTATGGTGAGCATGCTGGGGGAAAGCACATTCTTGGGCCTGGGGCGATGTATTAACCTGTAGATGAGAGCGATTTAGAGGCAAGCCTGCATTCAGGCGATAAAACTTTACCACAGCAGTGATTAGGGAGCCGATAGCATTTTTTCCGAGTAGTCCAATAAGGGCCTGAACATTGGCATTGGTTTCGAGATAGAGATCAAGGTCCTGATGAGAAAAAAAGACGCATATATTCAGTAAAATTGTGTATTTTTATTGTCACGACAACGACATACCTTCAAGCACAGACAAAGCTCAATGTTCGTCCGAGGTCAAGGGGGTCGAGAACAGAGCCAAGACCGAGGACCTGCGAGACATCAGCGAGAAGATTTACATTGGCGTTGATGCATACATCTAAAAGATCCCTTGCGATGCGGTATTGACGAGAAGTGATGACGCTAGGCACAGGTGAACGACTTTGATCGCGACGGCGAGAGAAAGCAACAGGATGGAGAGAAGAGGCGAGAGTTGGAAAGAGGGAAAAAAGAGTGAGGTTGAAAAGAAAGAGCGTGAAGAACGGGAGACGCATTTGCCTCGTCGCGCGCAGAGACGAGAGAGAGGTGAAGGAAGAGGAGCAAAACGCGATGTGGGGGTAAAGGAAGAAAGAGAATCAGAGGTGTGTTGCGCTTTTATAAGCCTTTCTGCAGTCAAGTTCGGGGGGTTCGGAGGACCGAGCTCTATGACTTCAGAAATGCGATCACACCTTTGGGGTAATTTGACGGATTTGGATATTGGATTGCCATACAGGGACAAAGATAGCAAAAATCAGACGCTATCATCCATAGCAGACGCCACTCCGTCAAACAAGTCTCCTTCCATCGGCGGAGATGTCGTGTCGGCGTTGAACAAGACACCTTCTACATTGAATTCGTCATCCTCGTCGCTGTTCCCTCCCTTGTCAGCTTCTGAATTTCCTTCCTTTTCACCGTTGGGCTCTTCGTCCTCTTCCTCGCTTGAGGCGTCCATGCCGACTTCTTCATCTACTTCAAGTCCACCTTCTTGCGCTAGTTTGCTGAGTCTTGGATCCCAGGCCAGTTCCTCTGGTTCCTCTTCCTGAACTTCCACGCGTGCTTTCCAGTCGTATTTTTCTTTGAGCATCGTCACAGCTCTCACAGCCCTCTCAACCCGACGGTCATGCTCCCCGCGGATTTCTTCGCATTCCTTCAACACATCTTCGTATTCCGGCTTTTTTGGGACTCCAAACACGCCAAGAGGTGGGGGCGGGGTGGAGATGCCTAGCACACCAAGCGAGCCACGCGTTTTCATGTGCTCGGCCAACCTCCGCACAGTGTCGTTCTCCTTGTTTAGCACGTCCGTCGTTTGTTGGTTTCGCAAAATAGGTGCAATTTCCCCATCGAGTTGTGCATCAGTTACTCCCGTGCTTGGATGTAATGCAATCCTTTCATAGATGTTTTGTGGAGGAGCTTTCGCGGTAGCAGAACTGCCAAACCCCGAGGTAGGAAAAGGATGGACCAAGGCCGTCGAAAAATTATGGGTCTGGGATAGCAGCATGTTGTACTTTGACAGGATATCGGGCCAAGAAAACATGGCGGTGGGGTGTCCTCCAGCTTCAATAGTCCACTGAAGCGCAGTTATTGAATCGATTATTTGGTTGGCTTTGAACTTTAGAGATTCTAGTTGCGATACCGGTAAATTGGGAGTCGGCAGACTCTGGGAACCTTGAGAAGGTCCAGAATATTGGTTGGGGTTAGACATCTCTTGACAAAAACAGTCAAAAAGTGACCAGATGAGGAATAGTTCTGCAGAAGCTTCACTTTTAAGCAGTTGGCACTAGCAGTGGCCGATTCAGTCCTTCAAAACGAATGCTTTTAGGGAAGGAGAAAAAATATTCAAGAAAGCACCGCTCAAGATGTGGGGCTCGTGTGGTCGGTCCTAGTAATGGATATTAGCAAAGTAGGAGAGAACAAATGAAGTTCGGGTTCAAGAGCTACTGCAGTGGCAGTGTTGAATGCCATAAATCCACGTGATCGACGCGTATCAAATGGCATTGGGCGTTCGAACCGTGACTTCGAACTTTGTTTTGAAGGCTGAAGCGCTGAAGCATCCAGGTCGCATGGGCAATCTGACCAATACCAAAGTACTCGAAGCAGGAACCGCTTTCAGCCTCTAATTTTTTTTGAAAGATAAAGAGAACAGAGTAGATATCGATATGTAATTTATGGCAGGGAGTTTTAAGTGCCGTTTTGTTTTCGCGTCGCAGCGCTCACCCACGGAGCAGAGTCGACGAACAATCAAACTAACTATGCCAACTGTTAAAGGATTGAGCCCCACTGTTAGATCCTTCTCCAAACTGTTAATTTTATCATTCATTTGTTCCGCAAGAAGAGTATCAGATCTATAGTAGGCTGCAATCTTTTCTATATTGTGAGTGCAATAAAAATGCAGTAAGCCAGTGGTCACAAAACTTCTTCTTTCACTGCGATGTGCCACTGTTTTGGTGGTGAATGTGGTGCAGAAGACAAAGGAGTCTCCACTCCGCCATCCAGAATACCCACCCTCATCATTGATAGCAACTAATATCCACAAAGATGTGTCAGTTTAGCTCGGCAGGAATCCGTATGCTAGCCTCCTTACATTGTGGGCAGCTCTAGAATGTGCATAAACACCGCCGTAAAATGAGGCTGTCATATCTTTGCCTGAATTGCCTACAAGTTGATGCTTCCCTCCAGGATGATGCTCAATAAAAGAGGAGACGTCGTGAATGAAACCTGCTACAAGGATCAGAGGTCTTGATTTTGCTTCTTTCTGAACTGCAGTATTAAATAGGTACATTAGCAGATGAAGTTAAAGCTCTCCTAAAAGCGTACATGTTTCCCATGTCACAACAGGCAATTCGTCCACCGGCCTTGGCCAATGCAAGGAGTCTTGCATTTCCTTTAATTCCTTCAACTTCATGGCCAACTGGCCCTTGGCAATTTCATTGCTCGGAAACACACGCAAATCGCTTGCCAGTCCAATTTGTCCGCATATCGCTATGAACCATTTTGGTGGGATCATACTGATACCACATAAAAGCGTTTCGATAATCCATTGGAAATTGGTGATGGAAATTGTGATACCCTTCTCCCATTGTTAAAACCGCCGAGAGAAAATGATCTCGAGGTGTCAAAGCATCATCATACGGTGACGAACCCAGCCAGTGCGCAATGGAGTTAATGCAAAACGTGCTCTGTCGGTTTCAGATGTCAGCACCAGGCATCACACACATTCCTCAGTATAATAAGACTGACATGATGCGCAATCGTCAAGCGTAACGCGCCTGAGAAACATAGCCCGCCTAACCAATCGTTGAAAAGAGGCCTGGTATGACCGTTGGTAAGAGGTATCCAAAGAATATGGCTAGAGGGAAGTAATGCTCGTGCTGCCGCTGGAAGAAGACTGTCCTTCCTGAGATCGGAGGTGTCCGAAGGTCCGGAACGTAAAGTGGAGTTGAAAATCATCCAGCCAATATGGGTCCACAATAACCCGCGATTGCATTGTAAGGGTCGAGGTCGGTATCGGTGTGCCGGTGATGGGACCGGTGGGCTCTTGCCCACCAATAGCATGAGCCCTGAACCGCGCTAGTCCCACCAGCCAAAAGAAATAGTTGCAGAACAAGCGAGGCATTGTATGAACGATGAGACCATAGTCGATGGTATCCTAGTTTTTCATTCAAAAAACACAATCTTGAGACCTCCGAGTGAAGGAACCGACCTGCGGTGATCCCTAAGAGGTGCGTCATAGCTGTCAACCCACGCAACTTTATATTAATGAGGAACAGAGCTTCTCTCACCTAACATAGAGAAAACATAATACAAAATGGCAAAATAAGCCGTTTCACGCCGAATGTTAACCCTCCAAAGCCCATATCCTCCAATAAGGGGAGTTATGATCAGGATGCAAGATTGAACCACCGTATCCCGTTCGTTGCGGGGAACTTTTGCCTGAGGGCCGACGACATAGGAAAACGGTGAATTCCAGAGGCGATAAATGGTGAAGATACCGGAAAGAAGGGCAAGTTCTCAGTCGTCCAAACCAAGAGTTGCCCAAGAAATTATAGAAGGCTGATATTTTTGATATCGCGTCCCACGGAAAGCCTCTTGCTTGACACATGTTATGCTTTTAAGAATCGCTAGAGGCTCCGGATTCTGTCGAAGATCGCTGAGGCTCGACCTGACCCTGGTACCTTTATGGAAGGCCATTACCCTCTTTGCAAGAGGAGAAAGTACCAAAGAAGTCAAAGGCGGCACGACGTCTGGTGTACCCGGGTTTTCGGAAATAATTGTCCTGGGATTTTGGGGGGTGCATCGCACTTAAAAAGAGAGTTGTTCTCCAAGAGGCGCATGTCGCTCGGCGACTGTTGTCCACGAGGCAGCGGGGTCTGTGGGGATCTATAGATGGCGTGAGCTAAAACCAGTCAATGAGGAAAATGATTCGGAAAACGTGCGGGTTGGGAATTGTGACTGAGCACTTCTGACAACAAAACTTTCGAGTAGTCGGCTAGGCTGCTGTACAGATCCAAGCTTAGAGGGGCTTCCAGAATCCTGGCTTCCACGGTGGTAGTAAAGATTCGCTCTCGTAGTTGTTCCATCAGACGCCACGCTATCTTGTTGATTCCAGGCATATACCCCAGGTTGTTTCTTCCAGGACTTGCCGCCGCCATGCAGATCACGTTTGCGTCTTCAGATTCCAATTGAATAATGAAATTGTAAAGCTTTTACGCCGGAATTGGCAGACAAAGGTTTACAACAGGGTCGCCTCATATTTCAGTTGAATCGAAGGGGCGAAGTAAAGTCTCAGTAGGTTGGGGTGCTGTGCATGGTTGAGTTGAAGTAAGCAAAGGTATGACGGACATGAAAGTCAATTTGAATGTGACGTGAGTTTCTGAAATTGATGCAAGCCTCTTCTCTCCTCTTTACGTCCATGTCCAAAATAACGGCTTCTTTACGGTCGTCGTTCTTACACGCTGCAAATACATATGTATAGAATCGAAGGCTGGGCAAACGTGTAGCGATTACAAGTATACGCCGAGGCATCTTCCTCTCATGTTTGTACTGCACTTGAACCCCTGTCAACTGCACTGCAGAATTCAGTCTGAAGTCTTATCGATGTCGAGGACGCTGGCAGCAGTGACACCCCCTGGCTCGAGAGCACCTTTAGGATTCGGTCAAGCGTTGAAACTACACTCTTCGCATGGGAAGCCAGCGAGCATAAGTATTGTCCTCATGATCATAATTCATGACGCACCAGAAGGTCTCCTGCATATGAAATACTTCTGACTATTTCTGGGGATGTCTCTGGATGTATAAATCTATGGAGACGATGAATATGTTTTCAGCTCACTATTGAGTATGGAGTCGGCCCTTGCGATAGCAATTGCCTCAGCCCTTCTCCAGGGGATGCTTGTTTTTGGGCAAGTATCAGTTCCCAAAAACTTACCTCCACAATCTACAGTAAGTCTGTGGCCTTGTAAAGTCGTATTATGTGCTTAGCGACTTTATAGTTTGTAGACCCCACTCTTTCGCTGTCTTAGGAGCCAATGGTCCTTTCCGCACTAGTTCAACCACAGAGTTCTTCAACCCCACCTCAAGCAACCCTCCTTTCTTTCAGATCTTCGATCCATCGTTTCTTGAGATCATCGGACCGAATCCTACCTTCAACGAAGTCGCTTCAAATGCTACTTTTGCATTTGCCCACGAAGCTCCCATTTTTAATACTGGTACAGATGAAGTTTTCTTTGCGAGCAATGATGGGGGTGCACTCGGGATGAGTGACCTAAACCATAACAACAAATACGGTAAAATTAGCATAGCAGCTGTGCAGGCTGCTCTTCAGGGACTCAAGAAAAATACAGGACAAGCTGTGAACGTCCCAATTACTGAAGTGAGTGCGTCACTTATGCTTGACTTTCTCGAGTGTTGACTGTGGAATTGATTCTCATCGCATCGTGTTACTCCACTATCAATTTTCTCCCATGTCAGTTGAACCTCCCAGATAGTATTCAAATGACTAACGGTGGGACTGGCCCCTTGCATGGCAATCTCGTTCTCATCAATTCCGGCCGCGGACCGCTACCTCCCTCCATCGCGCTTGTGAACCCCAAGCCTCCTAACAATGTGACCGTACTTTTGGATAATTTCTTCGGGAGACAATTTAATTCTCTGAATGACATCAAAATCCATCCTATTTCTGGTGCACTGTTCTTCACTGATGTAACGTAGGTCTTTCAATCTTCAAAGAAGTAAAAACTAGCTGATGTTAATATTTTGATATTTAGATATGGGTTCATCAACGCGTTTCGTCCTCCACCCCTCCTGCCAAACCAAGTCTATCGGCTTGACCCTGTAACAAGCGCTGTCCGAGTCGTGGCCACGGACTTTGACAAGTGCAATGGCATCGCTTTCTCTCCGGATGGCAAGCTGGCTTACATGTACAACTTTCTTTCATATCTCTAGCCGACCCTTTCCTAAATGTCTTGAAATAGTGCAGATACAGGTGCTTTAGGCGGAGTTTTGTTTCAAAATAACCAGACGGAGCCTACAACCCTGTGTGTTTTCACTTTGATCATCTTCTTGCCTGCATTGACATCTTGTTCAGATACGAGTTTGACGTCGATCCAAAATCTCAAAGGTTCCTCAACAGACGCGTCTTCGCTTATATTGACACTGGCGCTCCCGATGGTGTACAAGTCGACGCCAGGGGCAACGTTTACGCCGCTTGCGGAGATGGCGTTCACGTCTGGTCTCCTGAAGGTGTTCTTCTTGGCAAGTTCTTCATCGGAAGCGTGTCATCCAACTTTATATTTGCTGGGGATGGACAGCTTGTGATTTTGGCGGAGACAAAGATTTTCTTTGCCAAGATTGCTGCAAAGGAGGGCAAAGTTGCCTTTCCCTGATGTGCAGAAGCTTTGTCAATTACATGTTATTTTTTCTGCTGACTTTTGTTTGAAAAATGAAACATCTCTATATTTCTCTTGTAATCTTTTCTCTACAATTGTGAAAGCTCATTTTAAAGAAACTAACAGCTAAAGGGAATCTGCGGGATGCAAAGTTCATGATCCTAGGAATCAAACTTTTTGCCCTCTAGTAGCTTCAGTGATACTCGACAGTATCCGGGGTCATAGCTCAGTCGGGAGAGCAGTAGACTGTGGTGCGCGCGTGCGCGCATTGACTTGGCCTCCCTGCCGCAGGCAGGGGGGTCAAGTCTGCACGTCAAGGAGGCGTAGCCGACGAGACGTGCAAATGCGGCGCGCGGGCCCGAAGGGCGTATGGGGACGTCCTGTGAGGCCGCAAGGCCGAGCGCTGTTGCGAATGCTGTTCCTGTGAGGCCGCAGGCCGAGCATTGTTGCATCAGGAGCGTATGGGGGTTGTGAGGCCGCAAGGCCGAGCTGTGTTCCTTTGGGAGGCCAGGCCGACCGTGAGGCCGCAGGCCGAGCGCTGTTGCGAATGCTGTTCCTGTGAGGCCAGGCCGACCTCTGCGAGGCCCTAGGCCGAGCATTGTTGCATCAGGAGTGTATGGGGGTTTGTGAGGCCGCAAGGCCGAGCGCTGTTGCGAGTGCTGTTCCTGTGAGGCCGCAGGCCGAGCTGTGTTGCTTCTGTCTGTAGTGTTGTCTGTAGTGTTGTCGCCAGAGTGAGGCGAGGCGAGTGCGAGATCGTAACTCGTAACTCGGACCAACTCGAACTACCGGGTTGCAATCGCATGAACTCGCGAGTTCGGTCACTTCCGGTGATGGGGCTCTGGCCAATCAGATGGCCATGATTAAGAGTAGATTAGATCATCGAGTACATGATAGTAGAGAAGATTGCAGTTTCAGAGCTAATTCAATGTAGAGTTACTATTCTTGATCAATTGTCCTGCAGCCATAAGCTCGTCAATTTCAGTCTCGTAGCTGACCCAGCTCTCCCCCACACTGACTTTCCGAAAAAGAAATAAAGTGCACTTGCACTCTTTCCCGAGGGATATGAGGAAATCAATGTCGGCAATTTTAACGGTGAAATGCTCTAGGTGGTCAATGTGTCAGTATGCTAGATTATTCTCACGCGTGACAACGAGTGCAGCGTTCAATTTTGGCTGGGTGCAGTTTTTTTTCCTGGCCTTCCAAGTCGCTTTCGACTTCCTTCAACTGTGTTGACTATTTGTAATTTTTTTTTGCTCATATACATTTCAATGTATTTCATTATAATTTTGCCTCAAAGTTTTTGTATTTTGTGGAAAATAGCCTTAAAATATGTGATTATTACCTCTCACAGGGTATTTACTACCTTTATAAACAATTTAAGGAGACCTGGGTCAATTCAGCAGTCTGAAAAAATTAAATGGAGTCAAAAAACCGCCCTTGGACAATAAAAGCATCGATTATTTTCACTCATTTGTCTCATAAACCAGCTTATGTATCTATTTTAGCAATACTGTAGTTACTTTACATTATCCTAGCTCTGTAATTTTTATGTTACCGAGCTCGCACTGACTTTGAGTCGAGGGTGTCAGTGCGATGTTGCCCAAATTCAGTGTGGCTGTGAATGTTACCTTAAAAGGGCCTTCGGTGATTTCCGGATGTCAGTGTGGGGGAGCAAGGGAACTTCTCTGCTAAGTATTGCTCCTGTGAGGCCACAGGCCGAGCTTAGTCCCAGGCCGACTTTTCTCTCTGCGAGGCCCTGTGGCCAAGCTCAACAGTTGCGCTCACTGTCTGTCAAACGTCGGGAGCCCCCATGTCACTTTCTTCAGAATACAGCATTGTCATTGTTCTCAAAGTCCCGCTCTTCTCTCGCATCAACATCAGCTGTCTCACTTCCCATACCCCCAGCTTCGTCGGGCCGATCACTTTCTGATCACGATCAACGTTGCGTCATCACCTCTCTCTTGACACCACTACAACCTCGGGACCCGCCATTCCCGCTCATTACCGATCCAGCGGCGTTGCATCACCACCCGCGGTTCATTCCATCGTGGTCCGCCGTCGCTCATACTACTCACCTCAATCCCGCTCGTTCTCGATACCGGCGTTCAGTCACTCTTGGCCAATGCCGTCAGTCACAGCGACTCGCCTAGCGTTGGGTTTCACCAGTCGTTGCAACATTGCGTCATACTCAAATTCGTCACCACCTCAATCCTCGTCATCGCCGCCACCTCCCTGCCCTCGATATCTCCTCACCTCTACCTGCGCCCACAATCGACATCGCGCCATCCTCATCGCAGACACCAAACTCTTTGCTCGATCACGCTCTGGCATTAGTTGTTCATGGGCGTTGTTCTGGCATTAAAAGGCCAAATCGGTACTTGTGACATAAAGTTCCTGCTCCGAAAGCAGAAACTTGTTTTTATCAATCGAAGTACAATGAACCATCATAAAGTTGTGTATAAAGTCCAATGTCTGTCCACCTGTGAGCGCCCCCATCAGCTGCCGAAAGGCACCCTCGCTCTCCACGAGCTCCACGTCCCGGGTTTGTTTGAGCAGCTCTCTCATCGTGGCTGAAAATGTCGCGCTCCTACCCGTCCTGCCAGTGTCGTATGCCACTTGGGGTGCCCAGCATGGGTCCATCAACACACTCACACCAAACTGCTTGGGTTTGTTTAGGAAAAGAAAAGAAGAGGGTAAATGGTGAGTACGCGCCTTGACAAACAATTTCTTGAGGTCGTTCCTCGCCTTGATAATCTTTTCATGTCGATGTTGAAATACTTTAAAGGTCATGTTGGGCGCCAGGCGGTTGAACGCATCGTGTCGGAAACGCGTCTTCGAGGCTTGTGGCAGGGCGGCCCATTCCATCGCAAATTCAATCGCATGGATCGTTCGCAACACGGACAGGACAAAACCGTAGAGCGCGTCGGCGGTTTGGCTACCCCCCATCAAGGCCTCGCGCTCGTGCAGACGCGAAAGGCAATCCTCGTTGGCTTCCAGTGCAATGCTTCGTTCTCCAATCTCCTCAAAATCACCTTGTTGGGTCAATTGTGCTTGCTTTTGGTTATTTGTCAGGCGGGGAAAGAGACAGGTGTCTAGTGTAGCTCACCAGGTAGTCATCTGTCGGTGCAAGCCAGTAGCCTCTCAGTAGATGCACGAATCCTTCCTGCTCGGCTTCTAATAGCGTCCTTTTCCGAGGGCAGAGTAGATACGCGGTCCATTCATCGGTATCCACCGCTTCAACCCTAGAGGCCGCCGTCTGTCAAAACTGTTTAGTCCTATGCCACTCACACAAAAGTTCAGACCGACGATGGGTGGCTTTTTTTCCATCAGGAACATCAGGCTCCTCCCATTCTTCATCACTGTCCTCTTCCTCTTCTACTTCGCTTGCTGTCATGACACTCATTATATGCATATGCATCAGCCCACACAGTCGATGCACTCTGTTAATGGCCCTTGCATATCGCTTTTTGATCGTCGGGTGGCATTGGCATACAGGGGTTCGATCCGCATGACGTGCCATATGCGCCCTCGAGCGCACGGTCCGCCATGGGCAGAAGTAAGAAAAATTATCATTTAAACAAAACCAGCTCCCACCCCCTCTGACCCACCACCATCATCATGCCCCCAAGGGGCGTTTTCCTCGTCCCTGGCACTCCCGCCTCTAAACGACTTAAAAAACCTCCCCAGCAACGCCATTTACGTCGGCCGTCATCGCAAAGAGACATCGCAAAAATTCGAGCGGGACTATGCCGACAGGGACAAGCTCGACAAAGACTTGCTCAAGCTCTCCAAGCGACATCTCAAACCATTGTCGCAGTCCACCCTTACCAAGTATACCCGTGCTCAAAGGATCTGGCTCTCATTCTGGCGCTGGTACTACGACGATGAGCAAAAGGCATTGGACACCCTGGCTTCGGGTGCTGCCTCCCCCTGTCGCGTCATCAAGCTCTTTCTTGGAAAAGTAGCCCAAACAGTCGTCGGGTCTAGGATTAGGGCTCACTGGCTGGAGTCTACGGACAACACAAGATTCGTCAAAACCATCCATAGCTTGGTCATTCTTTTTTTTTCTTTTTTTTTTTCCTTTGCTTATCCTTCCTTCCAGCTCCTCCGCCATGGTGCACTGGGTTCACAGCGGGACAGATGCAGGATGTGCTCAATGTATGCGACCTTTTTTTTCTTTTTCGCAGGAAATTCTTATGGCACCGATGACCTATAGCTCCATATCATACTCCATTTCCAAAGTGGGCACAGCACTGGCCTTGCAAGGTACCATCCGCACATCTTTTATGGCATTCTCAACGCTTACCTCTCAGGCTTCAACATGAAATCTTTTCGATATGGATTCGCGACCTACATGCTGGGCAAAGTTTCGCCAGCTCATCTAAAGTACTTGATGGGCCATCAACCAGGCTCGAACCTCGCCAAGACTGTATACCAGGTCCCGGATCGCCAAGTAGATGTTTCTGCCATCAGGTTCAATGCACAAGAAGACACGACCCTAAGCGAACACCACTCTTCAGTCTCTTGGAAGAAAGCGTCCACCGATACACTCGATGTCGACCTTGAACAACTGATAAAGAATGGCGGCAACTTGAAAGAGCTCATAGAGACTTTCAAGGTTGCAGAAGCTCGTGTTTTTGCAAAATATGGATGTTCATCAAAAGAGGTCCCCGAAAAGGCAAGTCTTTTTTTTTTTTTCTTGTAGCCGTTGTCTTCCAACAATCATTATTCTAGGCAGAAAAGGATGTCATCGTCGAAGAAGCTTCAGAAGCATGGTTGGATGTTCTCGTTGGATACGCTGAAGCATCTTCGAACATTGTATGTCTCTTGATCCCCTTTTTGGCTTCCCTTTCTGATAATTTTACATAGAGCCCGGCGGTCAGCAGCAGGCCCTCGTCGTGCATGTCGACCAC
Organism: Gymnopilus junonius; assembly: GCA_015501075.1. Lineage (NCBI taxonomy): Eukaryota > Fungi > Basidiomycota > Agaricomycetes > Agaricales > Galerinaceae > Gymnopilus > Gymnopilus junonius. The sequence continues at coordinate 2,059 of JADNYJ010000520.1, read as the reverse complement.
ATCCGACTCTTGATCCCGATCCGCTTCTGTCAGCTCAGATATGTCGATAGTGTCCGTGGTGGAAGATTCCGCAATCGATCCTGTTCTCCTGCAGGCGATGTCACCACCCGCAGCATCGTCAGCTGACGAACTCGCAGCTCTGCCCTGTCCAGAGCTCGACGCACTCATCTCGGAACAGCTCGGCAAGCTCAGCTTGTCGCATCCATTTCAGGAGGCAATCTTGGCCAACAACAACAATCCCCGTTACCTCTTTTTCGCACATCTCCTTGCAATGATGAAGTCTGATGACCTGCAAAAGAATGGCATCTGTCCCTTTTGTTTCTCAGACGAAACACTCGACGAGGCCCTGCAAGTCCGATGTTGGGCTGAAAAATTCAGTTACCATTATTGGAAGTGTGAAGATCGGAATACGAAGGACCACTGGCACTGTCCAGTGTGCGCTGACATGGTCAAATGTGCATCAAAGGGCACAGACAAAGAGACTGTTCTTGCAGACCTTGATATTCATAGAAACGCGTGTTATCAGGCAGCGTTGGTCGAAATGAAACTCGTCAATGTTGATGAGCCAGATCAAGAGCAACGAGAGGATGAAACGGAGGTTGAAAAAGATGGCGAAGATGAACAACAAGACGAGGAAGAGCAGTATGGGGAACAGGAATCCCAAGATTCCAAAGGCAAAGGCAAAGCGTGCGTCTCTTTTTCCCCCCAACAAAGGGTATTATTACTGACAATAATGTCACACAGCACCAACAGAGGCGCGTTTGGCCTCGGTTACAAAAGGCTGTCCGTAGCGACCAGGCTCGGCAACGCTGTCCATGCACTTCGTCGCATCTTTTGCCCAATCTGTTTCTTCAAGCCCGAGGGAACCAAAAGACCCAAATTCCAGCATCAGGGTGATAATGACATCCGATTCACGTCAGTCCCTTTTTGCTTTTTTTTTTTTCTTTTCTGCGCTTTGGCTAATTTCTTTCACAGTGTGTTCATTGGCGGTTTGGAGCTCGCACGCCACATCATCACACACTGGTCTTCTCATGCTCGGGACCCAAACCAAGTCGGGGGCGTTAGACATTCACATGTGGATTCCCCGAATGCAGTGACCTCGGCAGCATGCAGACAGGAGAGATGATCACCCATCTGCATGTCATGCATGACTACCGCCTCGTGGAATGTTCTCTCCTCTATGAGCACACTCCAAATTGCTTCGAGCTTCCGCAGAATGGATTTCTAACTACCACCGACGCCGAAATGAATTCGGAACGCCTGGGCGAACCAATGCCATCCACCAACCTCCGAGACTGGCGGCGTACCTCACGTCGAAAAACCCGAAAGGACAAAATCAGCGCTCTCACTTCTGGTTCATCGACAGATGTTGCTAGTGTTGATTTGTCGACAGAAGCCGGCCCTTCATCCTCTCCGTTGTCTAAAAAGATTCGGTTGTGCATGGCCGACTTTGCAAAAGCCAATTCTAGAATTCCCGACATTGAAAAGGTTACCGACTTTCTCATCGAGGAAAAGGTGGACAGTGATGACTGCGGAGAAGTAGGTGTCACGGACGTCTTCAACGGTGCCAATGTCAGATGGTCCCTGAAGCAAGTCGTTGCCTGGAGGAACTTTTACAAGTCGTGGTTCTCTAAACACTAACGCCGTCAGTCGTAAAACATGGGGTCATAGCTCAGTTTGGGAGAGCAGTAGACTGAAGCTTTTCCGAGTTCTAAAGGTCCTGCGTTCGATCCGCGGTGACCCCATTCTTTTGCCCCTTTTAAAGAATAAAGTATGCTTGCAAGCTTGTTTGAGAGAAGCCAAGTCAAATTATAATTTTTAACTGCAAGTAGTCGGGACTGCCAAGTGTCAATCATAGTGAGTGAGTTTGAGCGAGCCTGGCACTACTACTGAAAGGCGCGACGCGACGCGTAAGTAACATCACATGCTGGCGATCAAGAGGTTTTGGTCTGTTGTCTCTCTCTCTTTCATTTCCAGCACATTCTATATTTCTAATTGACATCCAATGTTCAGCCTGTTGCCCATTTGATACTCTTTATTTTTGTGGATATTGCATCAG
>JADNYJ010000052.1:0-238029 GCA_015501075.1 Gymnopilus junonius | reverse complement strand
GGCTGGTGGCTGTAGTAATTCTGTTTGCCTAGGCCATTATTTCAGTAGTACAATGTTCATGTAGCAATAGTATAGTGTAGTATTCAATTCTGCAGTAATAAATAGGGTCTGATACTACTAATGCTGTTGGAATGGAAAATAAAAATAAAATGAAAGAAGAAGGAAAAGGAAAGGAAAGAAAAGAAAATAAGAAAGGGACATTTCCTTAGTTTTTTCTGTACAAAATTAGATGCAATACCAATGACTATTGCTGAGATAAAAAAGGAAATCAAAAATAAATCATAAATTGAAAAAGGAAAGAGGGAAAGGAGAAGGAGGAAAGGGAGAGCAGCATTACTGACTCAGCAGGCCTTGGTCATCTTCACCATTAGTGTTTGGAAGTCCAGTTAATTAACCGGAAATTAACCGAGCTGAACCGGACTTTAACCGATGCTAACTGCAAAATATACTAACCGATTGTAATTGTAACTGCAGTCCAGTTAGTGGTTAGTCCGGATTTTTAGAATTTTGTAACCGCTTAAACCGGTCTTAACCAGTTAGGACCTGTCATAAAATTCTAAAATTTTGCACGATTATACCCACATATTATACCTTTCGAACGACCCAAAGAACGTAAAATTCGGTTGAGAATTAAGAAAGTTATAGCAATACTTGCGAAAAATCATTGAATCTGCTCTATTTTATCATTTCTCAACCGTTTGTGATATTCTTGGGCTCGCTTTGACTGTAAAAATTGTGATTTATTTAGTTTACACTACGGACAATTATTTATGCAAAAAACTGGTTATAACTGGTTGATACTGGTTATAACTGTAACCAGTTAAAACCAGTTATGTAACTGCCAAATAACTGCACAAGACTGATCAAGACTGGTTAGTTGCAGTCTCTGGTTATTTAGACATTTCTAAATTTACCTAACTGGTCTTGGTCTTGGTTAGGGTCCTTGGGCACCAAATAACCAGACTGGATGGACTTCAAACACTATTCACCATCATCATGACCTGAACTGACAAATTTGCTAATATTCTTAATTTCTTTGTGATACTCACTTGGGCATTCTCAGATAAATTAAATCACTGATTGGTGTATATATGGCTAACAGAAATAGACTGATTTGATTGATTTTCATCACTGTTCATAGTGTTGCTATAAGCCTGTTATGGCAATGGACAGGAAATCACCAAGAGCAGAGTCACACAAGGTAAACAGAACTAAGCTTTGTTGGGGTAACAATGAGTATGTAGTATAAGGACAAAAGGTTAACTCCTGTATAGAAATGTGTAGTGACTACAAAGGCTTGTGTATATAAGCTAGTTTGATCTGAACTCAAGCTAATGTGAATTGGAACTCCAATGGCTTGAGCCAAGGGGTACTGACTGGCAAATGCTGAGACACTATCCTGGGAGGGGGTCCAGTAGGGCCTCTAAATGCATAACTTTATCCCAAATAAATAGGCCTAATATAATACATTTTTGACTTGTATCTACCAATTCTAACATCATTTTCTGCTCTTAACCAGTGATTCAGCTCAATCTGTAGCAAATTGTATTATTGTCAACCAATTCTTCCCTTGTCTTGGGCTTTCAGGTCAGATAATGATATCACTTGGTGGTGCAGGCCATTGCACTGTATGGCATATATAAGGCCTATTCAAGTAATTAAGTACAGATATACTTCAAGCATCATTAAACCTGCAAATATATTTCTATACATATTAAAAGTTTAATGATTAATATTCAATATGACTGTCATGCATCTGTCAAGGGAGACAAACACTATCTGGACAGTATTTATTTTCTGATTGAATGGGTTTAACCAAATGTTGGGACCTGGCTAACTTTGTAATATTAGAAATAAGTTTTTAAGATAACAGTAAGGTATAACATTTAAACTAATGAACATATATACTGAAAACAAACCAGAGAGCCTAAAACCTGAGATTATCAGTATATTAAAAATTAGTGCTTGAATGTTAGGTTAGTCTAGAAAATAACTATGCTAACTGCAAAATATACTAACTGATTATAACTGTAACTGCAGTCCAGTTAGTAGTTAGTCTAAATTTTAGAATTTATAAGACTGATCAAGGTCAACCAGTTAGAACTGGTCAAAAATTTTGAAAATTTTCATGATAATAAAGATGTATTATAGCTTTCAAACAACTCTAAAAATATAAATTTTAGTTGAGCATTGATAAAGTTATAGCAAAACTCAAAAATCATTAAATCTGCTTTAATTTTTTTATTTCTCAACTGTTTGAGATGTTTTTGGGCTCATTTTGACTACAAAAACAGTGATTAATTTATTTTATACTACAAAACAATTATTTATGTAAAAAAAAAACCTGGTTATAACTAGTTGATAACTGGTTATATAATTGCACAAAACTGATCAAGACTGGTTAGTTGCAGTCTGGTCTAGTTATTTAAATTTTTAAATTTACCTAACTAGTCTCAGTCTCAGTTAGGGTCCTTGGACACCCAAAAACTAGACTGGACTGGACTTTTAAATACTACTAAAAATAAACTGGACATTGCTGTATTTTTTATCATGATACAGCCCTCTGCCAAACCTCAGTCATCAATCCTATATAAGAATGAGTCCTAAAAGGGCCTCATAACTTAAGGTCATATTGTTATCTTATTACATTTTTTTTACCCAGCACATGTGCACCTGTGATGTGGAAAAACTGCTAAGGGCATTATAATGCTGATAATACTAGTAATGCAGAGCCTTAATTATAATCCAATTATAATGCAAAGTGGATATTTTGTAATTTAGCATACCAATTATAATGCTCAAGCTTGATTATAATGCACAGGGCCTATTTTAGAAAATGGAAGCAGTGCCTCTAGGCACTTGCCTTACTTCATTCTGACCTTTGTATTTCAGCTCTCACAGTTCTTACTTACTTACTTACCTAAGACTGTTGAAATTAAGTAGTATACACATGAATTGAACATGAAACTTACCTCAGTGAGATAATAACCTTGAAATGTACATAACTTACCTCTGCACTATAGCACTTTTCCATAGTAAAGGAACCTAGAGCTTCATAGCAGCTAGTGATGGCATCTTCCTAAAATGGCTGATTGATCAAAGTCCCTATATTTGACTATCCAGATACTACAGTAGTCTCCTCTCTACTTTTAGCTGCTTAATGTCAGTGATAATTGATGTAAAATATAAAATATTTAATTGCATTTTGAATGACAGGCAAATCTTAGGGGAGATCATGCAGAATTAACATTAAACCCAATGTCATATACATAAATATTTGATATAAAAAAAGAAAAAAAAGAGGCAGACATTTGTGGCAAAAGTAGGGCATGGCCAAGCAAGAATGAAATTAGCTTTTTTGCATTAGCCTCAATCCCATGAGCAGAGACCTTGTGTCTGAACTTCAAAATAAGATCTAGTGTTTGGAAGTTAGGTTAGTTAACTGGAAAATAACCGAGACCTAACTGGACTGTAACTGCAAATAACTGGACTGCAGTTAGCAGTTAGTCAAGTTTGAACTTTGAGTAACCGGTTATTTTGCAGTTAACTAACTGGTTAGTGACTGGTTATAACTGGTTATTGGTAGCCCATATTTTTCCCTTCAAAACGACCCCAAAGACCGACAAAAATGGATAAAAATTGGCGAAGTTATTGTCAAATCTGTGAATTTTAGATCAAAGTGCCAGTTTCTATGTAATAAAATTGTAACTCTGTCAATTCTTAACCAAATGTAACATTCTTTGGGTCGTTAGGAAGCTAAAATGTATTACTACAACTAATACTGAGTGCTAAATACCTGGTTACTATCAGTTATAACCAGTTTTTAAAGTTTCTGGTTATAACCAGTTAGTAACTGCAATAACCAGTTTTTGGCAGTTATATGCAGTCTGGTTAGGTTATTTGGGTCTTGGGGTAAAGGTAACCGGTCTCGACCATGGTTAGTGACCCTGGGACCCCAATAACCAGACCTAACTGGACTTTCAACACTAATAAGATCAGCTTTAGTTTTGAACTAGCTCAATGCATGTGAGGATCAAACCTTTTATGATATTTTAGGATTTTCATCTGCATAAAGATTCTATACTTTTACTGCTTTCTTCCAAATTAGTGCTTTAGATTTTAAATTAAAGTTAGAATTCTCATCCATGAGCCTTCAGAAAAGTTGCTTTGCATCTAGAGTATGGACTAGCTTATGTGTTTCTTGCATTTTGGCAAGAAAATAGTATTTTTGCTTTGAATCCATGCTAGGTGTAAATTTAGCAATGCCACTCACTAGTTCATTGGATGTCTTCTGGAATAGGGAGAATACCAAGGACTTCAGAGGTGCACATATAAAGGCTCTCATTAATCTACCCTGTGAGTTCATAAGAGTCAATAAGCATATTGCAAAGGGTGCTTAAATGTTCCTGAATCTTATTTGTAGTCTATATAGAAAAATAACTTTAGTATCACAAAATTTGAAATACACACTACCTTCTGTTGAATTTGTTCCTCATGCACAGCATTGCTATATATTGGTAGGCCACTAGCTTTTTTGGCTAAACCTATAGCTGTGCAGAGTGCAATACTAGGCAAATCAGATAAAATCCATCTCTGATAAGGTCAAGGATACTGTGTACTGTCTGCCATATGTATGAGTTTGTTGAACAGAGAAATACCATTAGTTGCATCTTTGAAAAGTCTATAGATTTTGGAAAACATTTGCAACCCTTGGACAAAGAATGTTAATCAAACCAGGCTATTGAAGCCAGCCTATTATCTACTTCTATAAGAAAATCTCAGTCTCCCAAGTCTTCATTTCAGACATTGTCAGCTATTTTGACTTTATATGTAAATTATAAGGTAGACAAACCAAACTTATTGAAAAACTCAATCCTCATGGGAGGTGAATCAGCAACAGTCACTGAATACACCACAAAATAATTCTTTATCAATCAAAACTCTCTAGTGATAGGGCACAAAATTTAGAGCTAGGGTGAGTTTGCACCATGAAAAATGCCTCCAGAAGAGCAAATTTTATTTGTTAATCTATGAAAAAAATATACACAATTTCTTAGGCAGAAAAGGCACAGACTGATGATACTAAGCATTATGAGATTAGAATACAGATAATGATATAGAGCTTGTGCAAAGACTAGAGGTTTCAAGAAAAAAATAATCTACCAAAAAATAAAAATCTCCAGTGAGCACATTCTATAAATGAGTGCCTGGCTCTACTTGAAATTTTGATGAATCTCTGTAATGAGAAACTGAACATACCTATGTGCCCATTACTGTCTCAATTATAATTAATTACTTTATTATCCTAATTTTCCTACCATGGTTTATTTATCTGCAGCCCAGAGTCTGGCCATCATAGCTGTTCTGCACTATGGCAAACAAAAGTCCTACTACATATTCTCAACCCAGTTCCAACCTAGTCCCATCCAGTCACAACCTAGTCTCACTTAGTCCCAAGTTCCCACTCAATCCCATGGGAGTCCCAACTCAGTCCCAACTCAGTCCCAGGGAGTCCCAACTCAGTCCTACCCAGTCCCAACCAGTCCTACTCAATCCCATGGGAGTCCTAACCCAGTCCCTAGTCCCAACCAGTCCCACTCAATCCCATAGGAGTCCAACCTCCCAGGGATCTATGGAGTCCCAATAGACTCCCAAGGAGTCCCTGGGAGTCCCATGGGAGTCCAGAGACAATTTGGGGGGAGTGCTAAGTATGGCCAAACCAACAGCCCAGGATGCACGCATACTGTGTTAGCCACTGAAGGCAGACCATTTCGGGTCACCGAAGCGGGGGGTCAACACTTGTCTGTCGATAACGCTGAAGCTCCAGAGCAAAGACCCCTACCCTCAACCCAGCAAAGCTGAAGCCCACCAAGTATTAGGACTCTGTTCTGAGTGCACCCCAAACCGCCGAATCCAGCTGACAGAAACAGCACCTACCTGCCAACCAAGTTATCCGACCCTCTAGGAGGGCGGTTGAAGGCGAACACCATAGGGTTAGCCTTCAAGAAGGAAATGAGCTGATCCAGGTGAACTGGATAGTCATGATGATTGTGTTGGGGACACGTTCAAAATAAGTGGTCACGAGTTTGGGTGGGTGGCTGCACTCACAACTGGTGGATTCAGGGATGTTGAATCGAGAGTAATACTCCTAATGGGAGCATGGTTAGTGATGGCGCGAGTGACCCTCATGAAGAGATTCAAGTCGCCGCTGCATACTGAAAGCCAGGGGCCACCTCATTTGGCCCGTGGTTCAAGTCGACCCTGTCGAGATCGGTGAGTGACAGAAATTGTTGCCCTGAGTATGAAGGTTGCTGGAACAGCTCTTTCCAGCCTTCCCCCGGATTATCGTCGGCTGCTTTATGCAGCGAGGCAAGTGAGTGTGGCATATTAGGCCCCACTGCTACTGAGAGCTCAGTCACCATGAGATGAGCTTGGTAGTGTACGCCCCACTTCAAAGAAGATGGGACATGATGAAGGAAGATGTGGTGGCCAGGGCCCTGGTCCACCACTCTGTAAGGGTGCAAATCACTGCCAAGGAATGACCCTGACCGGAATGCACGGAGGCATCTAGCAGGCTCCCCAAAGCTTTGGTGGAGTCCGACATGATAATGATGTAGTCACAGTTGTCCATGGCACAGGCCCGGACAATTGCGGTATGTAGAGAGTAAAGCTCAGCATCCTCTGCAAGAGCACTCCTGGCTGTGTAGTGAGATGCATGCACCTCAACTCCTTGGCAAAAGACAAGTGAAGCTGCAATAGCCTGCTTGGTACCAACTAGTATGCTCAAGTACAGCAATCACTGAGAATCACAGAGTATAACTCAAAATGCTTATAACTTGTTCAATTCAAATCATAGTGTCTTGCTTTCGCTTGACATAGTAGGAAACATAGTATCTAATGTAGCTACATGCCCAAAAACTGCGAGGCATGACAAAACACCCAAAATGTGGACAATTCGAAATGTCAAAACACAAACGTACTTTAAATGCCATGTATGCTATATCACTAGAACCGGATTTTCGACCTGATTTCAGATCTCAAATCCGTTTTCTGAAATTCTAACTTTACGCCAAGTAATTCGCAAAATACTAGAGAAAATGCGACCAAAAGCAGAAACTTAGTAAACTACAAGTGTCCAAATGAAGTGAAACTAATTCTAAGTCTATTCTAAAGCTATTCTAATGTTTATAGAACATTGTTAGAAGTGTTTGATCACTACTTCTAACATAGCTTACTATTTGATTTGCTACATCAAAATCAGAACTAAGTTCAATTAGCACATTGTGTGTCACTTGTCTAAATGTATAATAATACTCTGGCTATGCTCAAGAGATTGTCACATAAGTCAGCCCCATGGTGGAAGCACATGTAAAGACACTATACACCAAGTACAAACAGCCTAGAATCTGAAAATTACAATTGACACAAGCCAGAAATATGAAGTCAGATCAGAGGCTAATTAGCACTTTATCTGCTTCTTGCCTTAAAGTCTGCACTTACTATACCTGCATGTGCAATACTGTCACATAACTTAGACATACTGTGTAATCACTTCTAGAAAGAGTCTCAGGCAAAAATAGACCTATTAGACTGTGAGAGTGGTACACTATTACAGATAATACCTGCAAGTCAGATCAGATTCAATGAGCATTTAGTGCATTATAATACTGTCATGTTATATAACTTGTAGCTATTATTAGCAACTGTTCATAACTCAGGAGACTCTGTACAGTGTTTATATTGACAGAGGACATATATATACAACAATAACTCTGTATGTACTATGCTTGTCTTTGCACCAGTACCAACTAAAACTACAATTACAATTACAATTGCAGTAACTCTGTACTATCGTGTATCTACAGAGAAAATTTACTAGTACATGATTCAAAGTCCTTATTGTAGACTCTGCTATATGTGTATCTACAGAAAACTACAAGTTTGTTCAAAGCAGAATACAATCAAAACAATGTGTGTTTATATACAAGTCCCATAAGCATCAAGCTAATGATCAACAAGTAAAGCCACTCTGAACTTTGCATGTATAGCTTTTTTTTTTTTTTTTTTTTAAATCAAGGATTTATATACCAGTGTGTGAAAGTAGTCCGGTCGCAGATATACATAAACCCAAAGTAATCTACTGTTAAACTACACCTAGTGTGAGACTGGCTCTCGCGGGCCAACTTAGGACCACAAACAGTGGGCCTGTACTCTCGTTGATGCCCTGACTGAAGGGAGGGTCCAACAAAGTGATGGAGGGGCACCGGAAGGGGGCCCACCAGCCAAACCCGACAGCCCGGGATATGCGCGTACTGTGTTAGCCACTGAAGGCAGACCATTTCGGGTCACCGAAGCAGGGGCCACACTTGTCTGTTGATAGCGCCAAAGCTCCAGAACCCAGACCCCCACCCTCAACCCAGCAAAGCTGAAGCCTGCCAAGTATTAGGACTCTGTTCTGAGTGCACCCTGAACTGACGAATCCAGCTAACAGGAACAATGCCCACCTTGCCCGACCAAGTTATCTGACACCTCGAGGAGGGTGGTTGAAAGTGAATGCAGTGGGGTTAGCTTTCAAAAATGATACGAGCTGATCCAGGCAAACTGGATAGTCATGGTGATCATGTTGGGGACACGACCTGAAAAGGTGCTCACAAGTTTGGAGGTGGTATCCGCACTCACAGCTGGTGGCTTCAGGAATGTTGAAGCGAGAGTAGTACTCCCCAGTGGGAGCATGGTTGGTGATGGCATGAGAGACCCTTGTGAAAAGAGTCAAGTCGCCACCTGCATACTGAAGCCAGGGACCACCTCGTTTGGCCCGTGGTTCGAGTCGACCCCCGTCGAGGTTGGTGAGTAACAGGAATTGTCGCCCTGAGTACGAGGGTTGCTGGAACAACTCTTTCCAGCCTTCCCTGGGTTATCATTGGCCGCCTTGCACAGCGAGGCAAGTGAGTGTGGCGTATTAGGCCCCACCGCTACTGAGAGCTCAGTTGCCATGAGATGAGCTTGGTAGTGTATGCCCCACTTCAAAGAAGATGGGACATGATGAAGAGAGATGTGGTGGCCAGGGCCCCTGGCCCACCACTCTGTAAGGATGTGAATAGTTATCCACGTCCATAACAGTACCCCACACCTTAGTGCACTGTGGGGCCATCATAAAGGCAGTGGAGCAGGGGTGAGGCCTCGCTCCTTTGGAGAAGGGCACACTCAAAAGGGAGCGCACTGGATGAGTATCTGATAGGGCTGCCATGGAGGTCTTTATTGTCCCCCTGTAATTCCTGTAGGATTGGGGCCTATTCCTGTAGGATTCCTGTAGGACTGGGATATAGGGCACCATATTAAGATGGCTGGTGGCTCAGGCCTGGAATCCTATAGGATTGGACCAGGATTGGACCAAATTTGCCCAATCCTGAGGACCAGTTCTGCCAGTCCTACAGGACTACCATAGTTTAGGCTATTTAGATGTGTTTGGAGTAATCTAAGGCTATTTATGGTATCAATAGGCTAAATATAGACAAGATCAATGATATTCTGTATTATGTAAGCTGAAAACACATGGAAAATGAGTGTAAAAGCAAAAATTCCTGGTAGTCCTATAGGATTGGGATGTTTTTAGCCCATTTAGATGTGTTTTAATTATTTTTAAAGCTATTTAGGCTATTACTAAGTTAATTGTAATTATTTCCAAATTATTTAGATAATATGTAAGCTAGATCCACAGCTGGAATGGGCGCAAAGGCAAAAATGTGCATTTTCGCGCATTTCCGGCTTTTACCGTGATCACATGATGTGAACATGGCATGTTCGTTGACATGGCGTGTTCAACTCATCCTTGTCTCTGCCACACCACATCCCCCCAACCACAACCATGTCAAGCCAGCCACCACCATCCCGCCGCTCTGCACGCCTCGCTGAGCACGAGGCAGCCATGGCTGCTGAGCCCCCACCTGAAACTGCACCAACGAGCTCCCCCAAGAGGAACCGTGGTCACAAATGTGTTTGATTGAACACTGACGAGATTGCAACCAAGTGCCAGCAGGGCGAGGTGACTGAAACAGCCCCAGACAACGATGATGGAGAGGAGGAGCATGAGAGGAAGGAAAAGGGGAAGGAGAAGAAGAAGAAGGAGAAAAAAGCCAAGAAAAAGAGGAATAGAAAAGCGCAAAGGTGAGTCAAGGGCCTCCCTCTCCAAAACTGTATGCTGACCCCACCCCCACCTCCTTTTCATCTCTTTACAGGAAAATGAACATGGAGCATGCCGCAGAAGATGCCGCAGAGGATGCGAAAGGCGCCCCGCCAAAGCTGACCCCGTGAGTACCCCCCCCACTTATAATTTGATTCAAAAAACTAATATAACACTTGTTTTCTTCTGTTCTAGGGTCGAAAAACAGCTCATGGATGAGGGTGCCACCATCGCCCTGCCTGAGCATCCCTGTTGAGAGCCCACGGCCTCGTCCCTCCCCCCTCCGCTCTCGTCTCGACCACACGGCCATGTGCAGAATGCGAGCCTGAGGTGTCAAAGGCCGCCCATCGACAAGATGAGGCCCAGGCTGATGAGACCGACAGCGAGGGTAGTGGTGACACCAGTACCAGCAACAGTGCCACTGGCACCATCGAGTCCAGCACCAGTGACACAGACAGCAATGCTGATGACAACGATGGTGCCAACAACGTTGTCAATGTGAACAATGCCGACAATGCCAAAGGCACCTGTGAATGATGCTGTGATGCCAACAATGACACCAACAGCACCCGTGAGCCACCTCATGAGGTCAACGACATTGCCAGCAGCACCTGCGAGCCACACCACGAGGTCGACGAGGCTGACACTACCCATGAGCAATGACACGACCCCAGCGTCTCGAAGCCCAAGCCCACCCCCAGGTTCACGAGGGCCCCTGAATCATCAATGCTGGCTCCAGTGCCCTCAGCACCTGCACCAAACTCGACAGCCAGCCCCTCGATCTTGTCTGCAGTGCCTCACTCAACCCTCAGGATCCCTGTCGGTCCCCCTTCATGCTGCGTTCACCTCTCCGTTGACAGAGAGGGTGACACTCTCATGGGCATGCCAGATCGAGAGAGTGTGGCACCCAGCACTGTCCTCGAGCAGGGCAAGGCTGTACATCATTTGGGTAGGGTATTCTCTTTTCTTATGGTACATTTTATTTATGCTATCTACTACATTTAGAATATGATATTTCTAACCTGCCTACTCCTGAACATCAACCACCTGCAAATGGATCGTCAAGGTCATGGGGGGCGACATCTCGTGGTCACTCCCTAGGCAATGTGCACAACTTTGGGGATCCCAGTCCAGCAGAGTCCGATGTGGAGGCTCCCTTGCCTCGTGGATGTGCTAACTTGACAATCACCTCTGAGCGGCCCTCCACCTTGACTGTCAACAATGCAAGTTCAGTCCTCAAAGTCAATACATCATGCTATCAGACTATGAGTCTGGTTCTCAAGCAAATAAGTCGACAATACTCTCCGGTCTGCAGTAAGTCATTTGATATATTCTAACATCATTCTATTAATTTTTTTCAAGATAATAATGAATGAGTTTATATGTTAGAGGGTAACCAGTGGGCATTACTGGGTTGGTACAAGGTGGCTGTTGAGGATGATCCACCTTGTCAATGGGTACAGTCTAATGATGGTCCTATCATCCATCTCCTTATCGTAAGTCACGACTAGATGTACTTGACTCATTAGTGACTTATCTCATTCTTTAGGAGACAGGTGTCATGGATGGCAAATCTGTGTCCCCGATGGAGTCAACTTTTGTTGCATCTGCAATACCTCCCTCTTTTCATTCTCATTCATCCCAGTCTCACTCGGTGTCCTTGGCTCGAACTGTCACCTCTTATTCATGCTCTCCATCTGCTGCTTCTACTTTGATTCAGGAAGGCCTCGGTTCTGGTGGCCCTTCAAAAATGCCCTAGGATCATAAGGAGTTATTACTTTCCTTTCTTGGGATCGATTCTACAACCCCCTACCTTCCTTTCAACCTCCATAATGCATTTATTAAACACTGCGCCATCATGGAAGCCACCCCGACTGTCATGAAACTCCACCACGACGAGGAGTGGCAAGCCTTGGTTGGTGATGAAGATCAGTTCTGGTATCCCAAGCTCACTGATTTCATCAATATCTTCATTGTGAACACTCAGTATTATGGCAACTGGAAGAAACCATTCAGTGTTGCAATGACATATCCCGACATGTGTGACTGGCTGGAGAAACTCAAGGATTGCAAGTCGGACAGTGATGTCTGGAGGTTTTGTTCGCCAGTTCCTTATACTTTGGTGCAGCTGAAAGCATGGGTTAAGGTGAAGAACAGGGAGAAGGAGGAAAGGGAAGCAAAGTCGGGGGGTTCTTCGAAGAGGCAGGCATCTCCGGAGAAGAAGTCTAAGTCAAAGTCAAAGTGGCAAGTGTCCCCCATGAAGGTGAAGTCAAAGTTGAAGAAGAAGAAGCAGGAATCCTCGTCTTCATCAGCTGAGTCATCTCGATCCCCCTCTCCTGCCCCAGCACCAAAGAAGGCAACATCGTCAAAGAAAAAGAAGACAAACAACAATCCTGTGTAAGTTGTTCTGATGATTTTGGTATGAAGGGGATAGTTATCATTGTACAGTAGTTTCATGTGTTATATCTTTTGCTGGCTGGTCTATTCAATCGCTGGTTGTCTATCGTCACTGTCAACATTGATCTGGTTATTTATCTGGCTTACTCTGGCAATACCAGTCTCAGCAACACCTGTAGACTCTCCATTTCCAGATATTCGTTTTTCTGACTTCACCTCTGTAATCCAAACAACCTTCAGTACCAAGATCAGTCTGGCAACTGTCCTAATGCTGTTGTTTTCTATAACGGACAATCCTGATGTTTTCAACCTGCATTTCTGACAACAACATCCAACCGAGGCAGGAGAGAACAAAGTTGTAGTCTCTGGCTGGTTAATTGCATTAACTAATGCAATTTCAAAGAAGCTAGGAGATGATTGTACTTCAACACTCCTTTTCCATCATGAATGTCAACAAACTCCTTCCTCATCATCACGGGTTAAGCTTATTGCCCAGAAGCTTGATACCTTTGTGACTGCTTTATCTTTTCACCTTATGATTCTTCAGGCAACTACACCTATAAACTCCTTCCTGTCTCTTCCAAGAAAATCCAGCCAGCTCTTGTTATCTGCCCCAGGTCATTTGTCTGTGGTACACTAGCTTGTCGACCATGGTCTTTGCAGCAATCTACCCAAGATCATGATATACCCAGAGTCACATTTATCAAGGGCCACTCAGTCTTCAGACATGTTCCTGTTCTTACAGGAAAATGTACTGCCTGCAATACCCTTTATTCCACAGACCATGAACGATATCCTGACTTATCGACACCAACACCAACTTTCAAACAAGTTTATCTCAATTCAGCGAGCTGCCTCAAGATCGGACAGGCTCTTTGGGTTGACCGTTTGTTTTCTTCCTCAGCTGTTAACGCGATGTATAACTTTCATGCATCTGCTTCAGCCTATGCTGAATACTGGAACAACACATATGGAACATCCTCTTTCTCCATATCTCGAGCTCAAATTTGGCAAGCCTTTGTGCAGGAATCCATACGCACTATAGCTGCTGAGTCTTCTATTGATCTTGAGCTTGATGACAGTCTGAACATCAAAGAGGTCACTGCTGAAGCATTTGAAGTATTAGGAGAGAAAGGGGTTATCAGAGCTTCAGACAAACATTCATGTTCTGAATGCACTCAGATCTTTAAGCCATCAGATGGCATGGCTAGTATGTGGTTCATTATTTGATCTTCGATTTCTATCTTATATCTCATTTTTAGATATGCTCAAGCTGACAAGAAATATGTCAAGATGGTGGTTTTGGATGGAATTGTGATGGGTCCAACTGTTCAGTGTTTTAAATTCAAGTTTAACTCAATGTCTGACTGTTTCTTATAGCATTGTGCATATGACAACTGCTATAATGATCTTTCGAACTCTAGGGGTGGTTCTTTATGCGATCAACATCACCTTCTTCTTGCATCACAGTGTTTAGTGCGTAACTGCACTAACTGAAGCATTGATGGAACTTCTGCCTGCCAACAGCATCAGCCAGAGTGGAACACCTTCAGGAAGTATTCTCGTCACAATGTCCACTCTGGTATCCGTCGGTCTCTCCAGAGACCAGCTGAAAGCTATGCTTGGCAGCCAAGATCTGAGGCCCTAATCCTCAACGCCATGATGATCCTGCTAGTGACCCTCCTTTGCCACCCAATTACTTCAGCCCTGGCTGCTATTACTGTGTTGAAACCATCTGTGCACCCTGTGGTGTGGTTATTGCTTGGACCAAATTTGGTCATTCAGAATCAACAACCAACATTCTCAACTTCCTTGCATCAGTTTATCCCACTCAAGACTCATGTCCTGACTATATATGCATTGATAAAGCATGCCAGGTACTTGCAACTGCAGTCACCAATGGAACTTGGGATATATGGAAGCTTACATCCTGGTTCATTGTAGACTCCTATCATTATATCAACCATCATCTTCAAGATTATCTCTGCCGGACTTATTGCAATCCTGCTCCTGCAAACAATATGGCACCAAACTTGGTAATTGTGGAATATGATTCAAATGGACAACCATATGGTCGCCGGGCCTTCAATACTCAAGTCTGCGAACAACTCAATGCATGGCTTGAAGGCTATCAGTCTATTGCCAAATGGATGACTCCTGGAAACTTCAACTGGTTCATCCATGTTATGCTGTTTTATCATACTAAATACACAATCAAGAAGCAGCAGAAGAAACAGTCAAACCAGGAGATGGAAGATGATGATATTGGACTTGACGAGGAGACAGAGACAGAGGAGGAAGAAGGGTCTGATGAAGAGTAGTCATAGGAACAGATGAATAGTAATAAAAGAAGTGTATATTAGTGTAAAAATATGTCATAACAAGTATAGTTCTCTTCATATATGATAATCTAGGGTCATTCCTACAGGATTCCTATAGGACTGCCCTTGGGAGTCTGTTTCTGATATAGTTTGGGCCTAATCCTACAGGAATCCTATAGGAGTCCTGTAGGACTGCTCTCAGAATTCTGTTTTGGCCCCAATCCTACCTATAGGACTCAGGCCAGTCCTATAGGAATGGTAGGGGGACTGAAAAGTACTGCTGCCATGTGCAGAACACCAACTGCAGCAGCGCATTTCAAGACTAGGTGGATGGGGACCAGGCCTGCAAGGGCTTCGATCCCTCCCATAGGAGAGGTGCAGAATGCACCAGTGATCCAGAGCACAGCATGCCTCTGCATGCTGGTCAGTAGTTTGATGGTTCCCTGGCACTTAGCACCTTGGAAGAACCACAATCGGAGGCCATATGTTGCAATAGGCAACACACAAGACCTGTAAAGCAGACACTTTTGCATGGGCATAAGCCCCCTTTTTTTTTTTTTTTTTAATCAGGGATTATATACCAGTGCACAAAAGCAGTCCAGTTGGAGTTACACATACACCCAAAGTAAACTACCATTAAACTATGCCTAGTGTGAGACTGGCTCCCATGGGCCAACTTGGGACCACAAAACAGCAGACCCGTACTCTCATTGATGCCCCGACTGAAGGGAGGGGTCCAACAAAGTGATAGAGGGGCACCAGAAGGGGGCCCGCCAGCCAAACCCGACTGCCCAGGATGTGCGCATACTAAGTTAGCCACTGAAGGCAGACCATTTCAGGTCACTGAAGCAGGGGGCTACAAGGTCTGGCAATAGCACCGAAGCTCCAGAACCAAAGCCCCCACCCTCAACCCAGCAAGCCAAAGCCCGCCAAGTATTAGGACTCTGTTCTGAGCACACCCCAACTGACGAATCCAGCCAACAGGAATAGCACCTACCTTGCCCAACCAGTTATCTGACACCTCAGAGGGCGGTTGAAGGCGAAATGCTGTGGGGTTGGCTTTCAAAAATGAACGAGCTGATCCAGATGAACTGGATAGTCATGATGATCGTGTTGGGGACACATTTGAATAGTGATCATGAGTTTGGGTATGGTGCTGCACTCGCAACTGGTGGATTCAGGGATGTTGAATTGAGAGTAATACTCCCCGATAGGAGCATGGTTAGTGATGGCACGAGTGACTCTCATAAAGAGGTCAAGTCGCCGCCTGCACTAGAAGCCAGGGCCACCTCATTTGGCCTGTGGTCGAGTCGACCCCGTCAAGGTCAGTGAGTGACAGAAACTGTCACCCTGAGTATGAAGGTTGCTGGAACAACTCTTGCCAGCCTTCCCCGGATTATCATCAGCTGCTTTGTGCAGCGAGGCAAGTGAGTGTGGCATGTTAGGCCCCACTGCTACTAAGAGCTCAGTCACCATGTTATGAGCTTGGTGGTGTATGCCCCACTTCAAAGAAGATGGGACATGATGAAGAGAGATGTGGCAGCCAGGACCTCTGGTCCACCACTCTGTAAGGCGCGAATCACGGCCAAGGAATGACCCTGGCCAGAATGTACAGAGGCATCGAGCAAACTCCCCAAAGCTTTGGTGGAGTCCAACATGATAACAATGTAGTCACAATTGTCCATGGCACAGGCCCGAACAATTGCAGTATGGAGGGAGTAGAGCTCAGCATCCTCTGCAAGAGCACTCCCAGCCACGTAGCAAGATGCATGCACCTCGACTCCTTGGTGAAAGACAAGTGAAGCTGCAATAGCCTGCTTGCTCTGATCAGTGGGGCGGCTACCATCGCTGACACAGACCAGAGTGGATGGTTCCCACTTTGAAGCTTCCCAGAAGCGGTCTAACCAGTCGCACTAGAGCCCAACCTTGTCCTTGGGTGCTGGGGTAATATCAAAGTGAATTCCATGATGTAACTCAAGGAATCGCCCTCCTGGACGGGCTTCTGGTGCGAATGGCTCCAGAGGCTTGCTGACTACATGGAGCATGTCATCTACATCCATAACAGTACCCCACACCTTAGCGCATTGTGGGGCGAGGGCGTAAGCCCCCTAGATGAGTTACCAAGCATCCTCATCACCTTAACAGTGGTGAAGGACTTGGTGGAATAGTACCGGACATGTTCATGGAATGTCAACTTCCAATCAAGAAGAAACCCAAGTACTGCCAAAACGGCTTGGGTGTCAGACATTTGTCATGAGTGTAGGGAGCATACCCTAGATCCATGGATGGATTGAACTCAGAATGAGAATGATCAAAATGGAATAACTCCATCTTGTCATGCTCAAGAGTGAGGGTGAACTTTGTGAAGAGTTCGAAGATCACTACATAGGACCTTTTCAGGGCTATGCAATTGGCATCGAGTGTCTTTGACTGCACAATAAGTGTGCCATCATCAACATAAGAGAGCAGAGTGGTATTGGAAACTGACTCATTCTGCATGAAAAGTTTCAGCACTGGTGCGAGGAAGAGTGCTGAGAGGACCGGGGACAAAGCAGAGCCCTGCCCAACCCTGACATCAGCCTGTCAGGGGTCAGATTGGAAACTGTTCCAGGCATAGGACGTGGAACAGCCGACCAGGTATGATGAAAAGAAGTCCACCATGTTAGGAGGGAAGCCCTGCTTCCTGAGAATCACAATCAACACTTCGTGATTGAGGGAAGGGAAGAACTGTGCCACGTCAAAGGCGATGACACTGGTCTTTAAACCACGAGCCCACCCTGCATGCACCAGGTGCATGAGGAGCAAGCCCACATCCTCAGTGGAATGCTGCCACACTCCGCCGAGTTGATTAGGATGAAAAATATCGTGCTTGACAGCATCAAATTGAATGCAGTTGGAAAGCATCTTTTCAACTAGTTTGCCAAGGGTGTTCAAGAGTACAATAGGCCTGAATGCCTTAGGCATGGAATACAAGGGCTTGTTCGGTTTAGGAATGATCACTGACAAGGACTCCTTAAAGTGAGTCAGCCAATACCCAACCTGAAGGCAGGCATTAGCTAACTGCATGAACACTTGAAGACAGTGCTCGTCATGAATAATTGCCTTAAGGTGTGACCACTTAATATGATCAGAACCTGGCGCTGAATTGTTAGAGCAGGATGCCAAGGCCTTCCTCAATTCTAACAGTGAAAAGGCAGTCCACTCTCTCACTTCCATATCAGGAAGGGAGGTAAGGCCACCAATGTCATACGGTCAGTCAGAGGCTGAATTGTACATGCCATGAAGGGCATCCCATAGGGAGGGCATATCATGGCAGGGCTGTCCATTAAATTGAATAGCCTCAGAGGGTGGTAACTTGCACTGCTGGATCCAGAATGGAACACTGATACAGGAGCCACTTCTCATATGACCCCACACCATAATTGGATCTGCAATTATACCCCCTATAGAGTCCCAATCAGACTAGCGGATCATAGAGTTATCTATTCTGAAGGTATTGGTTATGTGAAATTTAGACCTGTAATAGATGGGAAACAATATAGAGATGTATTATTTACTAGAGTCTTACATGTACCTGCTTTATGTAATAACCTTCTTGCTGTTCTCTATTTGACTAAGTACAAGGGAATTGATGTTCATATTTCTTCTGCAAAGATGGACTTCCTTGAGAAAGGTCAACTGTTGTTCCATGCTTCTATTGCTGAGGATGATATTGGTTATCTAGATGGTTCAACAGTAGATATAATGGAGAATGTGCATTTGGCCTCTACACTGCCCCTTGACTTGTCTTTATGGCATAAATGGCTTGGACACCACAACTATGATGATATCAAGCTTATGATATCTAAGGATATGGTTGATGGTTTGGTACTGGATTCAAAGGCAAAGCCTGATCCAATCTGTGAACCCTGTTTGGCTGGAAAGATGCATGCAAATCCTTTCCTTCCTTCACAGCATCGAGCTACAGAACTCCTGGAATTAATTCACTCTGATGTGCATGATCTTGGTGTTATCTCTCATGAAGGCTATCATTATTGGGTATCTTTTGTAGATGACTCATGTTGCTTTAAGGCATTAATGCCTATGAAGCATAAGAGTGACCAGTTTACTTGCTTTAAGAAGTTCAAGGCATATGCTGAGAACTTGACTGGTAAAAAGATCAAGCACTTCAGAGATGATAAAGGTGGTGAATACATGTCTAAGGAATTCTGTGACTATATGGATGCTTGTGGTATTGTCAGGGAACATAGTGTTCATAATCAACCTCAGCAAAATGGAGTAGCTGAGAGAACAAACAGGACATTTGCAGAAAGGATTGTGGCACTGCTTGAAGAATCTGGTCTGTCGAAATGCTTTTGGGTTGAGTGTCTAGCTGCACTTGTACACATTGTGAATCGTTGTCCCACATCTGCTCTTGTTGGTAAAACACCTTATGAAGGATGGCATGGAAGCAAGCCAAGTATGAGTCATTTGAGGGTCTGGGGATGTGTTGCATATGTTCATATTCAGAGGGACAAGAGGGAGAAGTTAGGTTCTCATATGGAGAAGTGTATCTTTATTGGGTATCCTGATGGTTACAAGGGATGGAAGTTTTACAACCCAGTAACTAAGAAGATCATTATCTGTGAACGTGCAGATTTTGATGAGTGCTACACATTTGGTGGCCAACTATTGCAAGGACCCAATTCAGATTCAGGAACTACTCCAACAGAACCATGCCCACTGGTTCCAATGCAGGAAAAGATGATGCACCATCTAATGTCAGTGATAATCTTCTGCTGCAATTAGAGGTTCAGCCTACAGCAGAACCCATTGTACAGCCTGTGCATCAGCCAGCTATTAGGAAACCAGAAGAAGTCAAACCAGAACCTGAACTTGATGAACCATGAGCTGAATCACCTGGGCTTGAATATTTGGATGATGATCCTCAAGAAGAGCATGAAGCACTGCCATCTCCTGTTCCTAGACCTAGACACCACTGCAGAAATGAGGTTGATCCAGTTGAGTTATCAGACTCTGATGATAGGCCATTGCCTCTGAGAAGGTCTAAACGTGCCCCACATCCTCCTACTGAATGGTGGACAGTTGCTCGCAATCATACATCAACAGTACCTGACCCTGACCTTGATGATGGGGATGATGATGATGAGGATTTTGAAGATGCACATGTTGTGCATGGTGGCCTGACCCTCAATCATATAAGGAGGCTATTTCATCTGATGAGTCTGATAAATGGAAGGCTTCCATGTTGGAAGAATACAACTGGCATCTGGAAAATGGAACATAGACTATTATGGAGCTTCCTGAGGATAAGAATGCTATTGGGTGTAAATGGGTGTTTAAAACCAAGTACAATGCAGATGGGTCAATTGAGAGATTCAAATCATGTGTGGTTGCAAAGGGCTTTAGCCAGCGACCTGGGCAGGACTATTTTGAAACCTTTGCTTCAACTATGCATCAGGCAACTGTGCATGTTGTGTTAGCTCTGGCTGCTATTGAGGATATGGAATTACATTCAGTAGATATCTCCTATGCATTCACCAACAGTGATATTGATGTGGAGATCTATATGCAGCAGCCAGAGGGATTCAAGCAGGGTGGGAAGAATCATGTCTGTAAGCTCAACAAGTCCCTGTATGGGTTAAAGCAGGCTTCAGCTTGTGGGGTGAGACCTTAGGAAAGGTGCTGTCTGATCTTGGGTTTAGGAAGACCTATAGTGATGCCTCACTCTACATCTATGACCGAGATGGCATCAAAGTCATAGTACCTGTCTTTGTTGATGATATCACTATGGCATCTAAGTCAAAGGAAATGCTGGACAACTTTGTAATTGAACTTGGCAAGCAATTCAAACTAAGAGATCTAGGTGAAACCCACTTCTTATTAGGTGTTGAAGTAACCAGGGATTGCAAGAATCGCAAATTGTACCTGGCTCAGTGCCAGTACATCATTAATAAGCTGGAAGAGTTCAATATGGCTGATTGCAAACCAATTGGCACACCTATGGTGCCTGGTTCAAAGTTGACCTCTGAGCAGAGTCCTAAGACTATGGATGAAGTGATGAAAATGAAAGACATCCCATACATAAGCGCCATTGGATTCCTCATGTATCTGGCTACCATGACTCATCCTGATATTGCATACACTGTTGGTGTATTAGCCCACTTTAATTCCAATCCTGGAATGACCCACTGGAAGGCTGTCAGACAGACACCTGTTCCACTATTTGAAGGGCACAGTTGATATGAAGCTAGAGTATGGTCCTGATGAAGAGATTGGCAATCACTTGTTTGCAACTTATTGTGATGCTGATCATGGTGGGGACAAGGACTGTGGCAAATCAACTAGTGGATACATGGTTAAGCTTGGTTCAGGGGTTGTTTCATGGCGAAGCAAACTGCAGCCTGTGGTCACTAGGTGACAACAGAAGCAGAGTTCATTGCTGGAGAAGCTGCTGGCATGAAGATAAGATGGATGCAGAATCTGTTACAGGAATTGGGCTATCATCCTACTACACCTGCAAAGTTGTATATGGACAATCAGTCAGCCATGTCTGTTGCAAAGAATCCAGAACATCATGGGCGAATAAAGCATTTGGATCTTTGCTTTTACTGGTTGCAGGATTAGGTAGAGATGAAAAGGATTCTGCCCCATTATATTCGAACAGAGGACATGCCTGCAGATCTGTTGACCAAGGCACTGCCTAAGCCCCAAGTGAAGAAGCTTAGAGAGTTAATGGGATTGGTAATGGGAGATGTTCGATCAGGGGGTTGTGTGGAAGATATGGAGTGAATAATGCTCCATCTCCTTGAATTGTTGAAGTGTTTCATCAGGGGGTTGTATTAGAAGTAGTGATCAAACACTTCTAACAATGTTCTATAAACATTAGATTAGCTTTAGAATAGACTTAGAATTAGTTTCACTTCATTTGGACACTTGTAGTTTACTAAGTTTCTGCTTTTGGTCACATTTTCTCTAGTATTTTGCGAATTACTCAGCATAGAGTTAGAATTTCAGAAAACAGATTTGAGATCTGAAATCAGGTCGAAAATCCGGTTCTAGTGATATAGCATATATATATATTTTAAATCAAGGATTTATATACTGGTGCGTGAAAGCAGTCCAGTTGCAGTGATACATACACCCAGAGTACACTACCATTATACTATGCCTAGTGCGAGACTGGCTCTCATGGGCCAACTTAGGACCACAAACAGTGGGCCCGTACTCTTGTTGATGCCCCGACCAAAGGGAGGGGTCCAACAAAGTGATGGAAGGGCACTGGAAGGGGGCCCACCAGCCAAACCCGACAGCCCAGGATATGCATGTACTGTGTTAGCCACTGAAGGCAGACCATTTCGGGTCACCGAAGCAGGGGGCCACACTTGTCTGTCGATAATGCCGAAGCTCCAGAACCCAGACCCCCACCCTCAACCCAGCAAAGCCGAAGCCCGCCAAGTATTAGGACTCTGTTCTGAGTGCACCCTGAACTGACGAATCCAGCTAACAGGAACAATGCCCACCTTGCCTGACCAAGTTATCTGACACCTCAAGGAGGGTGGTTGAAAGTGAATGCAGTGGGGTTAGCTTTCAAAAATGATATGAGCTGATCCAGATGAACTGGATAGTCATGACGATCGTGTTGGGGACACAACCTGAAAAGGTGCTCACAAGTTTGGAGGTGGTATCCGCACTCACAGCTGGTAGCTTCAGGGATGTTGAAGTGAGAATAGTACTCCCCAGTGGGAGCATGATTGGTAATAGCGCGAGACACCCTCGTGAAAAGAGTTAAGTCCCCGCCGGCATACTGAAGCCAGGGGCCATGTGATATAGCATACATGGCATTTAAAGTATGTTTGTGTTTTGACATTTTCAAATTGTCCACATTTTGGGTGTTTTGTCATGCCTTGCAGTTTTTGGGCACGTAGCTACATTAGATACTATGTTTCCTACTATGTCAAGTGAAAGCAAGACACTATGATTTGAATTGAACAAGTTATAAGCATTTTGAGTTATACTCTGTGATTCTCAGTGATTGCTGTACTTGAGCATACTAGTTGGTACTGAGCTCTCAGTAGCGGTGGGGCCTAATATGCCACACTCACTTGCCTCACTGTGCAAGGCAGCTGACAATAATCTGGGGGAGGGCTGGAAAGAGTTGTTCCAGCAACCATCATACTCAGGGCGACAATTTTTGTCACTCACCAACCTCGACGGGGGTCAACTCGAACCACGGGCCAAACGAGGTGGTCCCTGGCTTCAGTATGCAGGTGGCGACTTGACTCTTTTCACAAGGGTCTCTTATGCCATCACCAACCATGCTCCCACTGGGGAGTACTACTCTCACTTCAACATTCCTGAAGCCACCAGCTGTGAGTGCAGATACCACCTCCAAACTTGTGAGCACCTTTTCAGGTCATGTCCCCAACATGATCACCACGACTATCCAGTTTGCCTGGATCAGCTTGTATCATTTTTGAAAGCTAACCCCACTGCATTCACTTTCAACCGCCCTCCTAGAGGTGTCAGATAACCTGGTCGGGCAAGGTAGGTGTTGTTCTGTTGGCTGGACTCTGCAGTTCGGGGTGTGCTCAGAACAGAGTCCTAATACTTGGCGGGCTTCGGCTTTGCTGGGTTGAGGGTGGGGGTCTGGGTTCTGGAGCTTCGGCATTATTGACAGACAAGTGTGGCCCCCCACTTCGGCGACCTGAAATGGTCTGCCTTCAGTGGCTAACACAGTATGTGTGCACCCTGGGCTGTCGGGTTTGGCTGGTGGGCCCCCTTCCGGTGCCCTTCTATCACTTTGTTAGACCCCTCCCTTCGGTCGGGGCATCAACAAGAGTACGGGCCCACTGTTTGTGGTCCTAAGTTGGCCCACGAGAGCCAGTCTTGCACTAGGTGTAGTTTAATGGTAGATTACTTTGGGTGTATGTATATCTGCGACCGGACTGCTTTCATGCACTGGTATATAAATCCTTGATTTAAAAAAAAAAAAAAAAAGCATACTAGTTGGTTGAGCTGTGTTAACTACACAGATCCTTGCTTATTTGTGCAAGTCTAACACAAAGTATGTTGTGATATTAATAATTTAAGTTGTTTAATTAATATATTTATTTATTCTAAAGGACAGAACAAGAGATTGAAACCAGTGGCATTTCAATTGCTCCACCACCTCAGCCTTCCACCTCTTCACATTCCACTAGTGTTCATCACAAGAAGAATTCAGAGCCACATGTCATCTTCAGTCTCCTTCAGCACTCTCACCTCATCACCATGCAGTGAGCCCTACAGGCTCACCTCAACCACGTGGCACAGTAGAAGTATTTCACCAATGTTAACACAGCCTAGAGCTTCAAATCCAATTTCAAGCAGAATGCAGGATCTCCATCCAAGTCCCATGGTCAAGCTATGCAAATTGAAGAGCCAGTTACTCCTCCACGTCACAAGCATGCAATTTCAGAACTTCCACCTTGGACTTCAGATAATCTTAATGAAGGTAATGCAGATGCAATTATATTAAATGCTTTAGTTTAATCTATTGTTTCTATTAGATATTGTTATGAGAAGCCCACCAAAGCAGCATATACCTGCATATGGTGCATCTCGCTCAACTGGAGGTATTTTGCGTGGTCGTGCAAGTGCAATGTATTCAATATGCTGATGCAAATCAAGTGTGGCTAGATCAGTCAAACACAGTCGATATGGTTGATCGAGGCAAAATTCTTTTGTTTCACTCAGCAGATAGCCCACAAAATGTTAAAATCACCAACAACACCCCAATAGTGCGGATTCCAGTTAAGGATATATCTCAGTGCCCTACAATCAAAACAGTGGTTCACCGAGCAACTGAAGACTTTGAACCTATGCAAAGCAAGTTGATGATGTTTATTTTATATTATTTAATACTAATTTTTAAAATATTTTAGCAAATCCCAAGCTTGTTTTTTGCATGTATCATCATGATGAGCATGACTGGACCAGTTATGGTATTTATACCAAAATCATGGCATTTTCTGATGATGAAGACATCGATGCACCATGGTTCAGAGATTCTAATGGCAAAAACATCATCTGTGTGTTAGCAGTAAGTGATAATCAGTTTTTTAACTCAATCTATTATATAATGACATATTATATAGACAACATTTGATTTTAGTTCATTGTATAAAACCCCTGCATCAATCACTCTGCTTGAATCTACTACATCCATGCAGCCACATGCCTCTACTTCTTCTGCAACTGCAAATCCATTATCAGCACATTCAACTGACAAAGATCTGCTCATTGACTATTTTGAAATTTCAAGAGATCTTATAGGTACCATACATCAAGGTAAGTCTATTTAATTATTTGATGTATATAATAATATAGATCTAACATATACCATAGGATTGTGAACTAACTGGAAGAAGTATCAAGCTACTATTACTGCACTTGAGCATGGGCTGGCTCTTCATGCATCTGGTCAATGGCCATCCCACTTTCCATGTTTTAGCCAGGAGATGATTATTGAGCTAGTTATTGGCAGATCTCATTGGCATAGCAGCTATCACTTGGTCCTCTCAGCACTCTTCCTCACACCAGTGCTGAAACTTTTCATGCAGAATGAGTCAGTTTCCGATACCACTCTGCTCTCTTATGTTGATGATGGCACACTTATTGTGCAGTCAAAGACACTCGATGCCAATTGCATAGCCCTGAAAAGGTCCTATGCGTGATCTTCGAACTCTTCACAAAGTTCACCCTCCTCTTGAGCACAACAAGACAGAGTTATTCCATTTTGATCATTCTCATTCTGAGTTCAATCCGTCCATGGATCTAGGGTATGCTCCCTACACTCATGACAAATGTCTGATGCCCAAGCCATTTTGGTGGTACTTGGGTTTCTTCTTTGATCGGAAGTTGACATTCCATGAACATGTCGGTACTATTCCACCAAGTCCTTCACCACGTTAAGGTGATGAGGATGCTTGGTAACTCATCTAGGGGCTTACGCCCATGCAAAAGTGTCTGCTTTACAGGTCTTGTGTATTGCCTATTGCAACATATAGCCTCCATTGTGGTTCTTCCAAGGTGCTAAGTGCCAGGGAACCATCAAACTACTGACCAGCATGCAGAGGCACGCTGCCTCTGGATACCGGTGCATTCTGCACCTCTCCTATGGGAGGGATCGAGCCCTTGTGGCCTGGTCCCATCCACCTAGTCTTGAAATGTGCTGCCAGTTGGTGTTCTGTCATGGCAGCCCTATCAGATACTCATCTGGTGTGCTCCCTTTTGAGGCGCCCTTCTCCAAAGGAGCGAGCCTCACCCCGCTCCGCTGCTTTATGATGGCCCTGCAGCATGCTAAGGTGCGGGGTACTGTTATGGACATGGATGAATGCTCCATGTTGTCAGCAAGCCCTGGAGCCATTTGCTCCAGAAGCCGCCTGGTGGGCGTTCCTTGAGTTCATCAGGGAATTCACTTTGATATTACTCTGGTACCCAAGATAAAGTTGGGCTCTGGCACGAATGGTTAGACCATTCTGGGAAGCTTCGAAGCAGGAACATCCACTCTGTCTGTATCGGGATGGTAGTCGCCCCACCAATCAGAACAAGCAGGCTATTGCAGCTTCGCTTGTATTTCACCAAGGAGTTGAGGTGCATGCATCTCGCTATGTGGCTGGGAGTGCTCTCACAGAGGATGCTGAGCTTTACTCCCTATATACTGCAATTGTCCAGGCCTGTGCCATGGACAACTGTGACTACATTGTTATCATGTCGGACTCCACCAAGGCCCTAGGGAGCCTGCTTGATGCCTCCATGCATTCCGGTCAGGGTCATTCCTTGGCAGTTATTCACGCCCTTACAGAGTGGTGGGCCAGGGGCCCTGGCCACCACATCTCTCTTCATCATGTCCCATCTTCTTTGAAGTGGGGCATACACTACCAAGCTCATCTCATGGCAACTGAGCTCTCAGTAGCGGTGGGGCCTAATATGCCACACTCACTTGCCTCGCTGTGCAAGGCGGCCAATGATAACCCAGGGGAAGGCTGGAAAGAGTTGTTCCAGCAACCCTCATACTCAGGGTGACAATTCCTGTCACTCACCAACCTCGACGGGGGTCAACTCGAACCACGGGCCAAATGAGGTGGTCCCTGGCTTTAGTATGCAGGCGGCGACTTGACTCTTTTCACAAGGGTCTCTCATGCCATCACCAACCATGCTCCCACTGGGGAGTACTACTCTCGCTTCAACATTCCTGAAGCCACCAGCTGTGAGTGCGGATACCACCTCCAAACTTGTGAGCACCTTTTCAGGTCGTGTCCCCAACATGATCACCACGACTATCCAGTTTGCCTGGATCAGCTTGTATCATTTTTGAAAGCTAACCCCACTGCATTCACTTTCAACTGCCCTCCTCGAGGTGTCAGATAACTTGGTTGGGCAAGGTGGGCATTGTTCCTGTTAGCTGGATTTGTCAGTTTGGGTGTGCTCAGAACAGAGTCCTAATACTTGGCGGGCTTCGGCTTTGCTGGGTTGAGGGTGGGGGTCTGGGTTCTGGAGCTTCGGCGCTATCAACAGACAAGTGTAGCCCCCCACTTCGGCAACCCGAAATGGTCTGCCTTCAGTGGCTAACACAGTACGCATGCATCCCGGGCTGTCGGGTTTGGCTGGCAGGCCCCCTTCTGGTGCCCCTCCATCACTTTGTTGGACCCCTCCCTTTGGTCAGGGCATCAACGAGAGTACAGGCCCACTGTTTGTGGTCCTAAGTTGGCCCGCGAGAGCCAGTCTCGCACTAGGCATAGTTTAATGGTAGATTACTTTGGGTGTATGTATATCTGCGACTGGACTGCTTTCATGCACCGGTATATAAATCCTTGATTTAAAAAAAAAAAAAAAATCAGTGTTCCATTCAAACACATTAGAAGATGTAGCATTTGCCTCCAAGTCAGAAACAGCACTTGCCTTGCCAGCGCTCTCCATAACATTTGCTGCTCATTTAACCTCTGCCTTTTTAGCACCCTTAATGTTGCTCTTAACCCTTCCTTTCAGCTCATTAAGGATAGGGCAGTCTGACATCCAATGACCCTTATCATGACAAAAGAAACAAGTGATGTCTTTTGCCTTCTTGTCCAAATTGCCACTGTGCCCACTTGAAACTCCATGGCTGTGATAGTTGTTTCCATTGCTTGGGCCACCCTTCTTCTTCTTTCAATTGTTGCCACCTGTCTTAGCAACACTAGCTGACTCCTGACATTGACAATTTAACTCATCACTTCTGAATGCTTGCAGAATTGTACCCTTGTCAAGTTTCGGCATCAACAACAATGATGATGACAAGACACAGTATTCCTCTGGTAAGGCACAGATTAGTGCCATGCATTGGAGCTCTTCATCCAGCTCTTCAATAGTGAAGATAGCTGGGCGCAGGTTTTGAATGGCCTGCATTGACTTCTCTATTCTGAGCCCCAATTGCATCAAGCTTTCATCATCCTGTTTCCTGATAGAAAACAGGTCGTCATATGCATTAAAGCATGTGCCAGGCTTCTTTGATAGGTGGGCAGCCTCTAACAATGTCCACATCTTGACTAGGTCATCCTCATGCCCTCTGAAGTGCACCCTCTGATCACTCTCTACCAAGAGATAGATCTCCCCTGCTGCCTTCTCAGCCTTCGCTTCCCACTTATCCTGCCCTGCTATATCACTAGGCATAGTCTCCTTGCCAGAGACAAGCCTCCATAGCCCATTTCTCATCAGCCATGCCCTCATCTCACCACTCCATTCAGGATAGTTTGAATTGGACAATGGCTTGATTCTAGCCATAGTGTCTGAATTGCTTGCAGACATAATTCCCAATTTGACAACAAGTGTAGTCAAGTATAATTCAAGTGTAATCAATCACAGATGTGATCAATATAAACCAACTTCAAGATTTGAACTAGGTTTAATAGTAGTTCAATATAAGCCCACAGAACACAGTTACTAGCAGTATACAACTCAATCAGTTATGCCAAGTTAGAGCTCGGGGCCCATAACCTGTTAGACTTGCACAAATAAGCAAGGATCTGTGTAGTTAACACAGCTCAACCAACTAGTATGCTCAAGTACAGCAATCACTGAGAATCACAGAGTATAACTCAAAATGCTTATAACTTGTTGAATTCAAATTGTAGTGTCTTGCTTTTGCTTGACATAGTAGGAAACATAGTATCTAATGTAGCTATGTGCCCAAAAACTGTGAGGTGTGACAAAACACCCAAAATGTGGACAATTCGAAAATGTCAAAACACAAACATACTTTAAATGCCATGTATGCTATATCACTAGAACCGGATTTTCGACCTGATTTCAGATCTCAAATCCGTTTTCTGAAATTCTAACTCTACGCCGAGTAATTTGCAAAATACTAGAGAAAATGTGACCAAAAGCAGAAACTTAGTAAACTACAAGTGTCCAAATGAAGTGAAACTAATTCTAAGTCTATTCTAAAGCTAATCTAATGTTTATTGAACATTGTTAGAAGTGTTTGATCACTACTTCTAACAAAAGATTGTCCATATAAATGTAAGAGAAAGAATGATCATCTTTGCAAGAAAAGATGATCATAAAGAACTCTATATAAATAGTAAATCAAGCAATAAAAGATAAAGAAAATGAGGGGTGCAATAAGATAAGGAAAATGAGGAGTCATAACATCTATAGTACACACTGGTATTATAAAATTGATTTTAAAGGTCAATAAATGGCTAAATCCAAGGCATCATTCATTAGCTAGCAGCCTTGTAACTGAGGTCTGACAGAATATCTGTCCCTCCCAAGCAGCTTTCTCTCTCTGTAAAACACACCTGGTGATATCTACTCAACTGTTGGAATTGGAATTGGAATTGTGTTTTATTTATATCATAGGCTTGTTTTACATGACATTGTTTATCGCCTATGTAGTGTGACACGGTATGACTCAGTTAATACTCTAAGTGTCCGTGTTTATCTACTTTTTGTTGTTACATCCCGTGGTTTTTTATCTAATCATGGCTTGCGATCCGATATCGCTATCGCTAGGGTTAGGAATGGTCACCCTTGCTACTCCCGGAGTTAAGCTATATATAGCATCCTACATCATTCTACGCAACACCCCATCATGCAGGTAATCATTGTCAGCAGCGTGATCCTCGGCAGCTGGTTGCCGTTGAATCCTGAGCAGTTTAGTCCTTGCAGACTTGTCCTTGCAGACTTGTCCTTGCAGACTTGTCCTTGCAGACTTGTCCTTTTGGGTCGGCTTTAGCCGTCTTTGATGTCGGAATGTCAAACTTCCACCTTGTGGTCCAGTTGGTCTTGCAGACAGGGGACTGGTTTACCAGCCTCGGCAATTACCAGGTCATTTGACCCCGTCCCTATCCTTCCAGCTCCCCACGTGCTTCTCGGCAATACCAGCTTTTCACTGGCAAGGAGAGTAACATCACCATAATTTCATCAACAAGGTCAGCAAGCATGGGTATGTCATTATCGGCCGCTGTGGCTCTATTTGGTCTGACCGCACCTAAGTATACCGACAGCATTCTTAAAGCCTTCCCAAACACAAGCTATTTTACCACGGTGTCACCCGGGGGCGTGTGAAATGTCACATGGTGTCTAAAGTGTTTTAACCATGTAACCGGCAGGGTTCGAACTTGTGTCCTACTGACTAACCTAGGGTTATTCCGCGATGGTGCCACCTGAGCCACCGCGGCCCTCTACTCAACTGTTATCTATACCACAATATAGCTTTTTACCTGACACAGTATCATCCAATACAATGATACTTTTTGGCCATGTCTGCTGGACCTGTGTAACACAGGACATTGTGTACATCTGCTGATCCATCACCAATGGGTTAGCCACTGCTAACCTATATGGGACCCATAGGTATCCTCACCTGTATAGGTAGAACCCATACCCTTAGTTGAGGATATAGATAGTAATGGATATACTGTACTAAATCAGTCAATTTGACAGGTCACACATCACAGGCCTCCCTAAAATGATGAAATTTGGCAGCGGTCATGCCAAATCCTCAAAAATTGCCCAAAATGGGCTTCCAGAGCCCAAATTTACTTACAAATCCATCAAAAATATCCAAATTTGGTAATCTAATAAAATGAAAAAGTGGTTTGGTCAGTCACAGGTCGGAGGGGGTGTCGAATTGACCAATTTAGTACAGTAGGCTAAGGTGATATAAAGTCAACCCACAGGTAACCTATGCTCATCACTAGTAATAGCAGATGCTTTTTACTTTTTTTTGTCTTGTGTTAATAGCCAGGCTCTCAGTCTTTTTGGTAATCAACTATATACATACTGTACTAAATCGTTCAATTCGACAGGTCACAGTCACAAGCCCTCAAATTGTTGAAATTTCAAGTTGTCTGCTGACAAACTCAAATTTCTCCCTGGCATGATGTGCCAGGGTTAAATTGCTTACAATCCATCAAAATCACCTAAAAGCAATGTTCGAAACCAAAATATGGTTTGACTGGTCACACGTCGAGAGGGTGTCGAATTGAGCAATTTAGTACAGTAGTAGTATTAAATAATTTTTGATACTCTATTAATCAAACCCAACATATAGGTAAGAGTTCTGGTTGAGGATGTTTAGCTACCCTCCCACATCTTTACCTGTGACCTCTATACTCTTGTCCAATACTACACATTTCTGAGCTAGTGGCACAAACACTATAGTGAAGGGCTAGTCCTAGCTTATCTTTTGTTCAAGAGAGCATTATGTGCAAGGTACAAAAAGTTGCCATCTGCAGAGCAACCATGATCACTGTGACTATCTGCTGATTACTCATAGAAACTTTGAATTATATTTCTTAGGAAAGTTATTATTTTTGAAAAGCATAATAAATAATAGATTTATTTTCATATAAATTTTAGATGAACTTACAAAGATAAGACAAATATCTAGATAGCAAGTAGAAGCCAGTAAGCAAAAAAAAAAATATGTCTTGGTAACTATATCTATGACTTCTAATTAAAAATAATAATGCAAGAATTCAACTATAGTTGCTTGTCAGAATCCAATTTATGTAATGAGCTTTATTGACTACTTACCAGGCAGGCACAGTTAATGGAATTTTGACAGTTGTCTAAATCAAAAGCAATAGCAATCAATATATTTTAGTCAATTAATAGATAATCACTTACAGCCAAGCCCTAAAACAATGATAAATATGAATATTCTTCATAGTTTAGAACACTTACTGAAAGACTTGTCTCCTTATACTTTACACTCATATCTACAGCTGTGAGCCGCATAGCTTCAATAGCTTCATCTAGGGTAACACTATAAATACCATCACTAGCCATAGAAAGTTGTGCAGCAGTGACTGCTTTTACAGCTTAAAGTTTATAATTAGAACACAAATTGATATTCTGTCAATAGGCCTTTACCTCCTAGACTATTGCGTTCCTAATAAAATTAAAAAGCATTCATTGGATCTAGAAAGTGTTCAACTTACTATGCAAGGAACCTGAACAAGACCATCAATAGGATCACAGGTCAATCCCAGATTATGTTCTGAAACATAGTTATCAGTTTGCACAAATAATAAAAGGTTGATAAAAAAACAAACCAATGCCAATCTCTGCAGCCTAGGAATACTCATTAGCAATGCTGCAAAATATAGATAAATGTCACCAAACTTGTAAAACAGTTTCTGGACTTGCTACAGAACAAAAATGAGTAACCATTAGCAAAAGTATAAAAATACCAGAAAACATACCACCCATGCATGCTGCAAAGCCTGCAGAAGCCATTGAACAGGCCACTGATATTGTAATTATCAGAAAAGATTAAATATAATATAAATAAAGGAAAAACCCACCTCCTACTTCAGCCTGACAGCCTCCTTCTGCTGCTGAAATAGTACTTCCTCTCTTGAACAACATTCCAATGGCCTAGATAATTTACTATCATTTAGCTGATAGAGTCTAGAAGATTCTAATTCATGTTTAACATACAGCTGCAGTCAACAAAAAGGTATGGATGCTCTTCTCTGGATCATCGCTAACAAACTAAAAAAGAAGTAAGCAACCATGCATGACCCAGAAATCAGTTTTTAAAAGCAATCAAACCTCAACAATGTACTTCAATACTGCCGGAATCACACCTGCTGCTCCATTTGTAGGTGAAGTGACAATTCGACCACCAGACGCATTGACTTCATTGACAGCAATAGCATAGCATGATAAGAAGTCCATGGCAGGTATAACAGTCCTCCGCTGAATTTAATCAATCACTCCCAAGTTTTGAGAACACAAATAAAAATGAACTCACCGGTGGCATTGGCAGAATTGCATGGTCAAATGAACCTGTCACTCTCGGTGCCCGCACCATGCCGGAGATTCTAGGTGACCTATCTGGTCTGTTATCAGACATGTGTGATGATGTATCGGAAGAATTGTCAGCATATCTATTGCTCGCAATGCTTGCATCAGCTGCCTGTGGTTGCTGTCTAGGCCCATCAATGGCTTCTGGAGACCAGGCAGAGTCAATGGTAGGTATATCGGATCTAGCGGCAACTCCGGGATAAAATCTAAACAATTTAGGTAAGCCAATGATCTGGAAAGAGCGCAAGTGGAATAATGGAGCTGACCCACGCATTAAGCGCTTATAGAGCATAGGCGCCCTTCTTCGCAAGCCTAGACGTCCAGGAAGGGTACGTTCTGAGGTAGATACCCCTGTGCGAATACATTCATCCATTACCCTCCATATCCGCATGACCTTGGATAGGATGATGCACAGATCAACAGGCATTAGATATGTTTCTCACCTTGTCTCGAATATCTTCATCTGTGTATCCAAAGTGTTTCTATTTATTGATATCAACAAGTTGAATGGCACGGAACTAGCATAAAACGGTA
Organism: Gymnopilus junonius; assembly: GCA_015501075.1. Classification (NCBI taxonomy): domain Eukaryota; kingdom Fungi; phylum Basidiomycota; class Agaricomycetes; order Agaricales; family Galerinaceae; genus Gymnopilus; species Gymnopilus junonius. Next base: position 204,252 of record JADNYJ010000052.1, on the reverse strand, counting down.
CTTCGTTATCATGCACAATTTGGGCAATCGTCATCTGTTCGGATCACTTATGGCCTTGCTAAATTGAGAATGACTCTCTGGACGTACGTTGTGCTTCTTGGTCAATGACAGTAGAGTGTCGCCACTGTCGAAGGGATATGGAGGTTGCTCATTGTCAGCAATGGAAGTTTTGCATGTTGAATCTTCGGGCTGTGCAGAAGAAGGCGAGTGGGCTTCGGGGTCTGACAGAGAATGACTTTGATGGAGCCGTGCGCCGTGAACAGTCTTCTTATCGACTCCTTTGTAGAACAAATTCTCATCGACTAGAAGGGGGTAATGCCGTGAGCTTGAGTTGGTACAGTGCAACTGATAAATGACGTGCCTTTTGTCTTGTCATTCACGACAAAACCACCGCCAACACTGAAATACTCATTAGTAGCCAACAAATCGCCATTTTCAGCAAAACAGCTAAAACGCATGCCGTTTGGATGGGTCTTTAAGACTTGGTCCCATCTCCAAAGCATATCTCTGTCCATGTCGTATGATATACGATGGTCGCCAGCAAGAAAGAGGCTCTTGTTTTGCAGAATATCGGCATAGCGAGAGGGGATGGTGCCAGTGTCGATGGTTTCGGGATCAGAGCCTGCGACAAGGGATGGATTAACGTCTCACAAAGGGAATACAAGAAGGGACCTTCTAGGCCAAGAAGAATTGCTTGAGGAGTGTGGTGACTATCAACAATGTAAAGCGCTGGACTGGACGCAGAAAATAAAGTAAACTATGTACCCCTTGCCTGGGATCGCATCAGTAAGGGCTCGACTGTGTGGGTGCGCAGGACATACCTGTGGCCGCTAAGGAGCCATAACTTGATCCGATGTCAGCAGGCAGGTTATATGACAGTGAGGAACGCACAGATTGATTTTGACAGTGTGGACTTTTTCGAGAAGCTTGAGGTCCTTGAGGTCGGTAATAAAGATTTTGGCAGCTCTCATGGGGCCGACGGTGTGGGAAGAGGAGGGCCCAACTTAAGCGAGCTAGAGTCAAGATCACAAGCAGGGAAGGAGAGCAGATGACGGACCACCGACGCTGAAGAGATCAAAGGTGGATATAACGGCGTGCTCGGGTATATGGCGATGAACAGTGGATATATGCCTGCGAGAAAAAAGGGGACGGAGAGAAGAGCGCAACATGGTCGCCGTTGGAAGGAGTCCTGACAATGGAGTGACATGGCAGATGGGGTCACATGACGGTGTTTTGTGCGCATTTGTTGTTTTTTTCTCTCTCATTGGCATTTGCGATGGGGACGCCGTCGAGGGACAGAGATCGCCCGCCTTTTCCACATTCCCCAGCCCCTTCTCTGCGCCACACAGCAGCGCCCTCCTCCGCTTCCCTCACAAATATCCCCGCTTCCTCCTCTGCAGTCCAGGTTTCTCCCCAGACAGTCACCGTCGATGCCCTGCTCAAGCTATTTGCCACCGCCGACCACCCCCACGCTGCTGCTCTCGACCAGGCCGTTGCTGATCGCAATGTCCTCTCTGCACAGAACTCCCAGCTCTGGAAGCTCATCGAGAAGCAGCGCACAGGCTACAACCAGATTCTCAAGGAGTTGGAGCGCATTCGGGGTGAACGAGATACCTACAAAGCTAGGCTTTCGGCTCTCACCGCCGTTCTTCCCAACGGTGCCGCTCCAGAGAAGCGTCAAAATACCACCAGTGAACGGGGCTCCCGACCCAGTTTAGATACCACAGTCCCAAGTCATACTAGCGCCCCTTCCCCTCAGGCTAGACAACTAGTGACGAGACACAATTCTGACGATAGTGGTACATTGACCCTTCCTATTCTTATGACCTCCAACTGATCGCAATTCTTAAAGCAACTCCTCGAAATCTTCATCACTCTTCTCATCTCCACCCCTCTCGCTCATTTGATCCCCTATCTGACCGTCTCAATGACAATCCGCTCCAGTCCAATGCCGCTTATCCTACCACTTCATCAGCCAGTCCGCCACCGCCTGCACCGCCACCCTCTGCACCGTCTCTAATCTCTCCCCCTGCTCGACAACCCAAACCCTCTCCGTCTCCTCTAGTCGTTCCTACTCGTGCCGATACCTTTCCAGCGTCCTTCACAACCTCCGATTCTCCTGCTTCTACGACCTCTCGCCAGCCCAGTTCTGGCGAGACAAGCACAGTAACAAACAATCCTATCGGAACCGCAAACTACTCACCTGCATTTGTCCGCCCGTTACGCAAGTCTAGTCTCGCCGACAGTGTCAGTAGTGTCGTGACCTCAAGCAGTAATTTTAGTTCGCTGTCGTCTCCCGCAACCTCAGCTCCTTCGGGTCCCAACGCGAACAACCTCGGCGGCAACTCATTTGGATCCCCCGGATCGCTGGCGACCGACAATACCCTTCCTCGCCAAAGGAATCCTAGCCCCTCTGGTAGATCCACTCCCAACAACCAGCCCACTGTCACTCTATACGCAAACTCTCAGGGTGTCTCGGCGCCTCATCTTCAACCACAGCAAACCAATCCTCAAATGCTAAGCCCTATGGCAGAAACCCGTCCTCATTTTCTGTCTCGTGACTCCCGTATCTCACTGCCCGACGAAGCCAGACAATACATCGTCAACATGGCTGATTCACCCACTGCCAGTCCTAGGACGGAAGCATTTTCGCCTCGATCTAAATTGTCAACCTCTGTTTTCCCTCCGCCTGAAAATAGCACTACCGCGAATGGTCGTGAAAGCGAGTTTCTGGATATGGGTGAAGAAGAATCGGAGGAGGAAGAAGCTGGAGTTAGTTTTCCAGGTGCTGATGATCCTCGTACGTATTATATTTTCGTCTCGACGTCTGGCTTGACGTGATAACAATTAGCAGCATTTGAAGGGCAGACCGTGGGAAACAACTCTTTCTCCTCCAGTCAGGAAGACAATACCAACAACCGTTCCGGGCTGCAGCCTATTCATGCGCAGGCGGAGTATTTACACAATTATTCTTCCCAATCCAACAACAGCTCCCGCGAAGACGTTGATGTTATCCAAGCAAAAGGGAGGGACGGATCACGTGTAGGCGTCGAGGAGTTTCCTCTTCCACCCCCGTCGAACATCTACATCCAGCGCCAGCAGGCTTTGGCTGCTCAGCAGGAAGCTCAAGGCCAACTGTATGCACAGACGCCTCAGCAGCCTCCTCCAGGACAGTCGCTGCAGCCCTCAGCACCATCATCATCAAAACACATGCAAGCAATGACAGATCAACACGGTAGCCAGCAATATCCCTCTCAGGATCCTCCCGCCTTGATGCAGGACACTTCTTACCTTGGCCAGCAATCCTCAGCATATCGTTCAGAACCCAACCTTCAGCACCAGGAGAAGCAAGACTCGGTCGTCCAGCACACATTCCGCGCTCTTCCTTTATTGTCTTCAGATCTCCCACATACAACCATCTCTGTATCTCATTCCTTCGTAAGACCCAACGACCGTGGCAAAGAGGTTCTCTCTTTCGTTGTTCATGTTAATCCAGGAAATGGCAAAGAGGGATGGAAAGTAGAGAAGATGTATTCAGACGTTCTCAGCTTGGATCAGCGTGTCCGAAACAGTGTTGGTAAAGGACTAGGGAAGAAAATCGTTAATCTACCTGAAGGCAAACTTTGGAAGGATCATGCACCCGCCAAAGTAGATCAAAGAAAGGTAAATCCAATCGCCTACGTTCCTTGCAAAGTTCCTTACAATATTTTTCTATTAACTGGTCCCAAATTTTATTCCATTTTTGTAGGCCGTGCTCGAAAACTATCTTCAGACTTTGATTCAGCTACCAGTCAAGAACAACGACGAAGTTGTTGCATTTTTCACATCGGATATTGTTCGGGAGCAGAAACAACCAGTGATGCAAGCTGGACACAAAGAAGGATACCTAACCAAACGAGGAAAGAATTTTGGAGGTTGGAAGACTCGGTATTTTGTCCTTCAAGGGCCTGTCCTCGAATACTATGATTGCGTAAGTATTTCTTTACTTGCGAAGGAACTCTGCAGATGGGTTGACCGCGAAAATCTAGCGTGGGGGTGCTCACCTTGGATCCATCGCCATTACAGGTGCCCAAATTGCGCGTCAGCATAGGACGGAGCGGCCGCCAAGCACAGATGACGAAAAGGAGTATCGGCACGCCTTCCTCATCGTTGAAGCGAAGAAAGGTCCTGGAGGGAACCATCCTCGGCACGTTCTTTGTGCGGAAAGCGATGAAGATCGTGATAGTTGGGTTGAGATGTTGGTCAGATACTACACGGGGGTATACAGTGAAGATTTAGTGTTCAATCCGACTTCAGGATTGACGTCAGTCCAGAGCCCCTCCGTTGCCGCAGCTTCTCAGCAGTTTGCCCAACCGCGAACAAGCACAAGCTCAGCAGACATCCCATCCACACCCCGCAACAAACCCACCAATCGAGGAGTGCCTCGTGAGGATATATCCAAAGGATCCGCCATGCCCATCTCGCTGCTACCTCCTGATGCTAGTAATACGAAGCTGTTCCAATCGGTCCCGACGTCAGAAGATTATGTGCGATCTTCTAGCCCTTCTCGGTCTGTCGACCCCTCGCCCATTGACAGACAAGGTCCTTCTGCATCCGGTGGTTTTGACCCTCAGAAGCGAATGCTCGAGCGAAACCTGGGCCTCCCATCGAGCCTTCCAGATCCGTCTCCTCTGACATCTGCACAACCCTTTCAACCTGACGTTGCCAATACTGGACAGCGCGCTAATTCTGAATTAGGACATTATTCGGATTTGCAAGACAATCGTTCAGGTCCTGGCGTAAAGAATCTACGACAGCACTCCCCAGAACAGCATAGATCACGAGAAGAAGGTCGGAAGTCATTTTATCCGACACCTAATCCAGTAGTTCCGTCATCGACCGCAGCGTCCACACCCCCTGATCGAGTTCCTTCCCCTGAGAAACTTGATGGCGCTGGCAAGGTCAAGATCTCAGGCCCCATGAATGGCGCTCCTATACCATCGGGGTTCAAGTTCGGCGGGAAGGAATCTTCTTCTACAGATGCGACTAATAACGATAGAAGAGAAAAAGCCAAATCTCGGTCATTCTGGGGATTTGGTAAAGCAAATGGTAATGATCCATTATTTGATTAGCAAACATAAAACGGACTTACTATTATGGCTTAGGTGACAAGTCGCAACTCAATGCAGCGTTTCCGCCTAGAGCGGTATTTGGCGTGCCTCTCAAAGATTCCCTTGAGGTAGCCCAGTTATGTAACTTACCCGCCATTGTCTTTCGTTCTATACAATACCTAGAAGCAAAGAAGGCAGAACAGGAAGAGGGCATCTATAGGCTGAGTGGTAGTTCCGCTGTAATCAAGAACCTTAAGGATATGTTCAATAATGGTGCGTTTTATTTGCTCGTCGTCAAAGGGAAGACATCTCATTCGTTGATCCAAAGAGGGCGACGTTGATCTCCTCGCCTCTGACGAATACTGGGATCCGCACGCGATAGCAGGACTTTTAAAAAGTTTCCTTCGCGAGCTACCTTCAAGTATCCTCACTCGAGACCTTCATCTGCAGTTTCTTGCTGTGATCGGTTAGTTACTTTTCATCGTCCCAAAGATCACTTGTTAAACACTCTGCATAGATTTTGTGGACCCTCAAGAAAGGATCACAGAACTTTCCAGACTCATTGGATCCCTTCCTTTCGAGAACTACAGTCTCCTTCGCGCGCTCACTGCCCATCTCATTTTGATTGTCCAAAACTCGAATGTGAACAAAATGACAATGCGAAATGTTGGCATCGTATTCAGCCCTACGCTAGGCATCCCGGCCGGTGTCTTCAGTTTGATGCTTGGAGAGTTTAACAGAGTTTTCAATGTGGATAATGCCAACGTTGCTCTGGAAAATTCACCAGAACTTCGGCGCAACAGTCGTCAATATTCAGACGCCGCTGCCGACCAACTCCTCGGCCTATCAGGTCGCTCACTGAGCGGTACGTTTTCGTTAACTATTGGTGTGTGCTTTGGTTTTGATGCTCTTTTCAATTAATAGCTGTCCCCTCGGCCGAAGAGACACAATCTGACGGTGATGATTTCTCCATTCAAGAAGAAAGTGCGAGCGGGACAGAAACTAATGATGGTGAAATAACAGTCGAGTCAGCGTCGTCGTCTAGTCCTGCCCAGAGGGATCCTGGCATTAGGATAACCGAGCCGGATACTCCCACCGTTAAAACGTCGAAAGCCTCGAACATGGCTGCGAGCAAAGGCCTTAACGTAACTGTAACCCATTCTGAACGTGGTAATCGCCATTCTAGATTAATTGGACTGCCTGCATCCCCAAGACCAAACACCCACTCGCCATCAAGACCAGACTTCCCGTCTAATTCATCTCCAACGCCGACACGTCCGCCTGAATGATCTCCATTTACGAATGTGAACGTGTGCCACCATTCTTGTACAGAACAGTATTATTCATTTTTGACTCATTCGTTACTTGCTCTTGTGCCATCTTATATACCTCATCTTGATACCATCAGTTTGCGCGAGATTCCTGTCCTTGCATGTAAATTTATACTCTTTGCATTGTACGATCGAGGAGAGCAAGGAATTATTTAAATTGTCGATAATAAGATTATTTGCAATGCAGTTCTATTGACATGCGTTGCTGCCAAGCGGTGTGCCGAGTCCTGCCAAACATTGGGGCTCTGCCCTTGAAGATCTTCTACATGGGATTCAAACAGGCCGCTGTTCTGGCACCTGTATCTTTCTTTCTGGGTAAGCTAGTTCATCAACTACGGATAAAAACTAAAAATTCCATGATAATACAGGTGTTCTTTTCATTTGCTTTAATGTTGATCACCGACTATTATGGGGAGAGATCACTGAGGACGTGATTACGGACGGCTTTCAGTTCTATACCACCTTTTTCAACGCTCCTCCAGCTATCAAGGTCAGCCCATCATTTCCTACAGAAACTGCAGCTCAATCATAAGCAGGCATTGCTCCATGGCATGGTCGCTGTTGGGTTACTTGGCTTTCTGTCCAAAATACACAAATGGGATGAGAGTGCCATGTACTTCGATGGTAGCAGCCTAGGTAAACCCCCCCTATGAACTACTGGTGCCCTTACACATCGTTAATCCACCTCCCCCCTCAGTTGTATACGTCTTTGCTATCGCGGTATACCTCACTGTGACAGTAAGTTGTCTGCGGACAATCGCAGACCCTGTCAAAGGTGTGGATACGCGGGAGGACCAAGTACTGGCAATGCGCGTTTTATCAGCGGGGAACATCATTGTCATTGGTTGTCTGCTCTTGGTCCTATTTCTTCAAGTAACTTTTTTTCTATCATTCCTCACAATGGTCTTCTTACCCTGATGCATCGTAGGCAGGCCAAGAATGGGCATATCGCACGGAGGCAAAGGCTAACGCCGAACGGGAGGCAGAGCAAAGGAAAAAGGCGGCAGCAACGACAGCAGAGAAGAAAGATCAATGACCGTTGCGCGTCTCCACCTGCAACTGGTGCAGTGAGCTGCTGCGACTTATATACGACATTCCAATGCTCACACGGACGTATATGTGCGACAGCTCGCACACTTTACTCGAAAGAGATCTCACACTTGTTAGACGGTTTGACTATACCACTTCACCTCCTACGGGATTTGCTCATGAGTTTGATTGAATAAGTGCAAGTGTACAATGAAAAGTGAGAAAAGGTATGTGTACATATATACAAACTCGATCCTGGATTTGAAGATCCTTTGCGCGGGTATTCAAGTGAAACCCGAAAGACATATTTACGTTGATGGTGGACCTTTGGTAGACTTTATGGACACCCATGTGGTTTCCAAGTTTTTTTTTTCTGATACACAGCAGGCCGGCTCATTGCGATTTTTTCCGAGAACGACTTCTGATGAAGAATTTCTGAACTCCGCGGTATCGTATACAATTCATCGAAGTTCAAGATATCCTCCCAGGACCAAGGAGCGTAGATCCAAGACTTGCCAAAATCTCGAATCATGACTTGGACCTGGCTTCTCCCGCGAAACTGACCTTCAATTACGGTGTGGTGACCATCGCTCTACGCATAAATGGAGTGTTCATCTGACCATAGCGCCCCTTCATCATATCTATGCTGCATGATAGGGAACAAGGCGCTTGGTCAAGTGGTTCCTGAAGTCCAAGAGAGGGGGGACAGAACGCGCATACGCCGAATAAGGTCCTGCTTGATTTGCCACACAGTGTACAGGCACACGAACTGCGCTCAGTGCGCCGCCATCACACAACTCACAATGACTCGTATTTTTGCTACTAACAAGCATCCCTGCGCATCGAACTCGAAGATAACGACATGACGATGTGAGTGCACTGTCAGTATTCTCACGACTTCAAGCCATCCATCTGCTGTGGAATTGGAAGATCAAACTAGAACAACCACAGATGTGGGCTCAACCTTGTACAAGGATGAAGCAGTCATTACACCCACGCTACATAGTCTTGAGAAGGGCCCTGTTTCTTGGTTTAGATTAATCCCCTCGGGCCAGAAACGGTCGGTGAGCGATTTCGCTTGCCACCGCCGCCGACTCACACTGGGTTCGCGATGAACGATGGCATAGAAGACTTCTATGGTGATGGTTGTTCTCTCACTGCAAAGCATATGGATGGCTAACTGGCGAAGTGAGACAGGCGTAGGACGTCGGATATTTATTTCTGATGGTGATGGTGCACGCCGGGCAGCACACTTAGCAGTGAGTTCTCATACGTACGTACATACCGGCCCATCCTTCCAGGACTAATTCCTCTCGAGATACGGGCCATTGATCGACCTCGCTGTCAGTCAGTCAATCAACACAGATGATCATAGGCCTTCTATATGAGTAGAGAAATCTTTTTGAAGCCAGAGTTAAGTTTTTGATCGAACAAGGTTCTATTCGGCAACTGACGTGACTTTGGGTTTCTCAGTATCCAACAATCTGTTGAACGAGAAGGTATAGATGATCGTTTGCCACGACCATCTTATTTTTTTTCTCTTGTGGTGTGAGGCGAACCGACAGTAGTTGAAGCCTGGAGTGTCACGAAACAATGGAAGGACCCAGACCACGAAAATCTATTAGGCGAGATGTTGTTTCGTTGTGGCCAGTGCTCCGATAAGCGTCTGCTGAGAAAAGAAGAGTGCTTAGATAGAGTGGTTGTCCAGAGACCCACGGATCGGAGGGTTTCTTGAGGCAGTATTTTATTCTGTCTGGGCAGGAAGGACCTCTGTTCGAGTACAGGAAGATGTAGAGTATTGAGCATCCGGCGGCATGGGGAACGGAAAGTTGCAGAGTGTGCCGGGAATGGTAGGCGGAGGTCTGGAGTCCCATGACTCGTGGATTCGCATCAGCTGCGCTTTGACCAGAATAGGCAAAGAACCAGATATGGCTGGACTTGGCGGTGACAGCCCGTGACTGCAGGGCGGGTTCTGTTTGTTTCTATTTGGGAATCTGCAGATCTCGATTGGATCTGGTCCCGATATGGGAGCCCTGTGCGCTTTTTATAAAACGGCGGAATGGAATGGACTGCACTCAACCATGGACATCGACCTTGACTGGTGTTTGACCTGCGAAAAGCGCCTCGTATGTTTTCTCTCTTTTCTTTTTTTCTTTTTCTTCCTCACCGTCTCTCCAGCACGACTCCGCCCTCTACTGCTCTTCAGAATGCCGCCAACGCGCTTCCCCCGAAGCCTCCCAATCTTATGACCACCAGACAGAGCAGGTCGATTCTCTAGAGGACCATATTATTTTTCATACCATAGACCGTGCTCCGTCTCCCTCTAGATGGACAGGCAATGACTCTGCAGGCATCTCCGCTTGGGCTGCCCAAGTTCCCTCTGGTGCCCCGGCTGGCGCCATCTCGTCGCCCACCGAAGAGTTTTCCTCTTTCGATTCGCCTCTCTCGGGGGCAACCTACCGCCAGCCACCACCACCATTTCTCCTCAAACCCCATCGTCGCCTCGTGCCTCCCTCGCTCTCCCTAGCCTCCCCTCCATCCGCTCTCCCACCACTATCTACTCCAATGGAGCTCAGTCCCAAACGCCATACCTCTCTGCATTCCCTCACCCAGGCAGCCATCGCAAGCACAGGCCAGACCTCCCTCAGAACAGCAGCGACAGAATCTTCCCTTGTCGCTACTCCGGCCTCTTCCCAGCCTGTACCAATCGCTTCTGCAAGCCGAAAGCCCTCCGTGCTCGACGACATGTATTCCCACGTTCGCTCTTGGGTCTATCCCTCTCCAACCTTCGTCCATACCAAGCTGCCTCCACAAACCCCCTTCCCTCCCTCTGAGGAGGTCAAGTTCTCCTTGCAAGCTCGCACTACTTTGCTGCCTCCCGCGAAAATTATCTCATACCCTCATTCCTTGCATGGATTTGCAGACCAATCTACCATCTGTTGGATGGCAGGCACTGTAGTCGTCGAGCAACCGACCAAGCCCAATACCCAGTGCTCGACGACTAAGCCAATACCTGCGAGCCTTCGCGTGGTTGCAAGCTTCCGGTCGAAGGCCCTTATCATCATGATGAACACCCGTCTTTTAGAACACGAGGTCGCAAAGCCTCTCGTGCCGCGGCATGAAGCTTCGTTTTTTGTCTTTGTGTCCCTCATTGCCTTAGATCTCTTTTCTCTTCTCTCCAAACATATATCACACATGATCTGGATATCCCTGGACGGCATCTTCATACCTCATACCCCACTCCCCCCAATCTCATTCAAAATTCATAAACCGACTTGGGCTCCACTTTTCCTCCGCCGCGGTTTTCATTTACCCCTTCCACACAACGCTCGTATTTCGACTTTATGGCTTGTTTTCTTGCATTGTGTTTCGTTCCATCGCATCGCATTTCTTCCCTCATGACGCATATCAACCCCCAGCTATCACCTCTTTTTTTTTATTCCCATGCTATCCAAAACCCGACATATAACAACCCACTCAGTTGTTCTTGCTTCTTTCCCCTCGCATCGCACACCTAGACAGCACTCATACATGTACATATTCTTACATAGGCCCCACTGTACCATTATATTCGCAATTAGCCATTGGCGCATTCTCATCTCTGCTTCTCTCAGAATCCATGAAAGATGAAGTGCTCCAGAGATAGCAGCAGTAGGTTGTTGCAGGTGAGAAAGTGGCCTTGCCTGTAGCCAAAAATGACATGTACCTGCTCACATGCCCCCCCTTTTGTCCAGCCAGTCATAGCGATAGTTGGAATCAAATATAAACTCTTTTCTCTTCATTCAGAATCTTCGCGAAGGCACAACATCTGGAAACACCAAGAAACAATGCAATTCTCGGACGTCCAAACACTCCCGCTAGAGCGTTCTTGAGGAACTACGTACCGTGAACCACCTATTTCTCCCGCTTTATGGGAGATGGTCTCTGTAGTCTTACCCACTACAATTGCTGCGTGTAAAGCAAGAACTCCCTTGGGTCTTCCCGAAGATTCTACTGAACTGGATCTTACCTGCACGCAAACGACTCGCTCTTCTCCGATTCACCCGCGAATTCTTTTTCAAAGCTACCGCCAATATCATTGGCACTTTGCACGCCATCGCCATGCGACCGTTGAATCATGTACTACAATTAACTCTTAACTGCCACCTGAGTTAGTGCGCATCAGCACCAAATAGGCATCCTCAAACTCTGGACCTGGTCTCTTTCCTTCTCTTTCCATAAATTAGCTCATCCTCAGTGGTCTATATGACAGGCAGTCCACCCTACGGGAGCGAAATAACGGCAGCCTCTGTGTCATCAGCACATAGATGGACGATACTCCCATCATTTACGAAGCTACCGACATTAAGTACTGCCAAACTTATGTTCCAAATTTGACCGTAAGCCGTCGACAGGCGTCGAGGCCTAGTCGTCACTTTGCCTATAAGCATATACACAATCCGTCCCTTTGGTCTTTAGACGGTCTTGCGCTGCTACTCTTGCTCTTACTTTGAGCAGATCAAACTGCTTATCCCTTTCCATGATGGTGCCGTCCAATTATATTCGCTGGCAGCATGTCATTCATACCTGTACCTCTTCAAATGAAATGTCCACTGCGCTCTACCTTCTTTCATACTATTACATACAGCACCATTGCGTGTGGCCCTATCACAATCACGTCAAGTGACGTTGGTACTCAGCAAATTTACAGATTCAGATTCATCTTTCATTCTTGCAGCCAATGCCACCACTTCCGCATCCAGCAGAGCCGGAAACCGAACTTTCAGGACCGGCCCACTGTTCGGACATATACAGAACGTTCGCGGCTCCCGACCTCTGTTCGCTCACATTACGGCAAGACTTCATTCGTCACATCGAGATTTAATATTGAGAATGCAGAACCGTTCCAGACCGTTCCCCTTTAAGTCGCCTCCACATTTATCAGCGATCCCGAATCTCGCGAAATTTTTGAAATAGACTACGTCGGTCCTCGCCAAATTAGGCAAGGCGCTCTGGCCTGCTGACCTCGCGCTGATACTGCCCCTGGATTCCAAAAGCCGTTCTGATTGCGCATACTATTGAAATAATAGACGCAATTTCCAGCCGGAACCTAATCAACTAATCAAACTACTGGCGCGTCATATTCGAGTCTTAATAATTTGATTAAATGATCAAGCAGCGCGCCGAGAGCCTTTTCTGACCACTGCAATCTCGATATCAGCGGGCAAAATGCTAGGTGGACGACATGTTGAGTGGGAGATGATCACTTCGTCGGTCTCGGACGTCTACTCACAAGCATATAATGGTCCAACATGTAATCCTGTTGACGTATTTCCCAACGCCAGCTTTGATGTTTCTACACATATTTTAGTGACCGGTGTCTATTCGTCAGCCTTGAGTCAGCAGTTAATTCAAACCAGGTAAGAGGTTCGCTACCAAAATGCTAAATTGTGCAGTCAGACCCTACATATGTAATCAATCAGCGCTAGCGGCATAAAATTCAATTTGTGACTTGCTTAGTATGCTTACCGCATTAATAGTTAGGCTTCAGGGCAGTTGTTCCAATTTAAATTAGGCACTTCAACATTTCCCCCAGTTCCATGAACAGGAAAGACTCTGAATACCGTTTGAAGATGCGCCGACCATTCCTTAGAAACCTTACTGTAAATTCGGGCGGGTCTTGCGTCAGTACTACTGTATAGATGCTTATAGATGCCGCCAAAGTACGGCGCACCAAAAATGATTACCGGAGCCGACTCATAGGCACCTGGTGATTTGATGTATGATGTATATGAAAGGACTAACGAAGACCACAAGAAAGACAACACCGGATGGACCTTGTAGGTCAGTGGGATGTGCAAACATAGCACCTACGTATTGGATGGAGCGCAGATTGAACTCGAAGCAACCATTCCCAGAAGGTGTGATGTTGGATTCGTATATGGAGCAGAGCAGAGAGCTTGACAGACTCACGAAATTCTGTGGCGGACGTGCGGCATCGGACGCAGTGGAGTGACGGTGCGTTCCCCTTGCTATTTTGGCTGTGCCCAGTCCTCGCCCAGTCGATCAGATATACAAGTAAGTGAATTTCAGGGCAGCTGAGTAGACAATCGTAGCCGGATACTGGGGGCCTCAAATTCGCCGAGAGTAATATCTAAATTGCCGGTGGGAAAGAGTCCAAAACATGGAAGCAAATCCCTTCCAATACTGCTTGCTACATATAATAGAGGGGTGTGAAGAACGGTCCCTAAGTCGTTAGGCTCAAAGTGAAAAAGAGTCAGCAAGGCAACGAATTGTCGTTAGTTCACCGCAATGGTCCACCATCACTATTGGCTGTGGAGAGATCCTTCTAGAGCCGAATATATCGTCCAAAAATCTTGCCCTGTTCGTTCTCTATATCTGGATTAGTCCAGATAGCTATTGCGTCCGATTCGGCAGCCCTTTTTTATCGGAAAGTAGAGAGTGGGTTCAGAATTGGGAATACGAGTGATGTCAGATAAGCTTTCCACCCAATTTTCGGTCCTAGAACGATGATAGCTGGCCTATACATATAAGACTCGAGGTACCGGTGAAGATCAGGAAAGATCGATAGGCTGGGGGATCATTGCCGTCGAACTCCAGCCCCACCGAAACTTCGTGATAGAGAGATCGAGCAAAAAAAATAGCGGAAACAAATTTATACGCAACACACAGTCCGAATTGGTTATGATGAAATACATACAACAAAGAACCGATTATTTTTTCTGCCAAGCGCTGCAACTATCAAGACATCATCAATCATTGAGGTGGTTGAAAGCTTTTCGGTGTATATTGATAAGTAATAGCAAACCAGGTAAGGAGCATATACTCACCCAGGAGGAGGGCCAGCAAATCCAGGGGGAGGAGGGAATGGCATGCCTGGAGGAAAACCTGGCGGCCTGAAGCCAGGAGGCGGTCCTGCCATACCTGGAGGCGCAAATGGCATTGGGGGGCGTTGTAAAGAAGGGGGTCCCACTGATTTGAAGAACGTCAGAGACAAACACAACGAGGCTCAATCTGGAATACATACTGGGAGGCATCATTCCCATTCCACGTCCAGCAGGCATACCGCGTCCAGGACCAACAGGTAGCTATTTTTGTCGTAAGTCAATGACTTTGATTTCCATTCTGCCTTTTAAATACGTACCGCGTTCTTTTTATCCTCATCGACTACTGGGGGAGGACCTTCCACGCTGATGCTAACCACTGTTTCTCCTCGCAAGATGACCAGGCCGAGCGTACGCTTCATTTCTTGTTCGGGGGCCGTTTCCTCCCCAGGCTTTTTCTTGGGCCTGATTCTCCTGAATTCTTCACAGTCTGCAAGAACCAAGTTCATGTGCCGGTCAAATGCCAGCATTTGGCCAATCATCGCGCGACCATCGTTGATCGTAACTTTCAGTCTCCAGTTGATGAGACTGAGCATTTTTCCACCCTTGGATTTAGGAGGAGGCTAACAAACATATGAGTATGAGATGCATCTTGAAAAATAAAAGCATACCATGACGGGCGGCGCGTTGGAGAACGTTGAAAGTGCAAGGATCAAGGTCTCTGAATTTTCTACAAACAATTGTACACAAACGGCTATGATTAGTCCAGCATCCGAGTCACAGTCGACCTCGTATTTATCGTAAATATCATAAATCATGAGCTCTTTCTCTGTCCGTTTCCCCCCGAAATGTCCATCCAAACCTCTGTCACTAATTTGCTGGGTGTGCCTTCAAGCTATACTCCTTGTTAATTTTTTCATTCAGCTCTCAAATAGGTATCAAATCCCCCATCGTAGCAGCCCCGATGGCTGGCGCGAGTGGAGGTGCATCCATCTTGTTGCCCTCGTCCGATGCACAGACCTAATCGGAATCTTCTTGTAGGTGCTTTGGCTGCCCAAGTCACTCTTGCAGGCGGCTTCGGTTTCCTGTCTGCAGGTACTTCTATGTCGTCATACGTCTCATTCAACCCTTCACACCCCTTTCTGCTTTATGTAGGATATGACTCTGTTGATGCCCTAAAAAAGGAGCTCAAGGTTGCTCGAAATCATCTACAGATTAATGAGCAGCAGACCCTTCCGATTGGTGTCGGCTTTCTGTGTTGGCAACTTGAGAAATTCCCTGCAAAGGCCGAAGAGCTTCTAGCCGCCGCTCTCGAAAGTCATCCGCAAGCCGTGTGGTTTTCCTTTGGCGAGGATCTCGGTCGCTGGGTAAATCACATTCGCAAGCATGATCCCAACGCAGGGACCAAAGACGCTGTAAAGATCTTTATACAAATTTCTACGGTTAAGGACCTTTTGTTGGCGATTAATGCCTGGAAAGTCGATGCTATCGTCGTACAAGGTCCGTCATCCTTAGTGCTATTTTTCTTTTGCAATCACTGAGCCTATTTCAATGTAGGGAACGAAGCTGGTGGTCACGGCCTAAGCTCAAGCCTCCCTCTTTTGACACTCTTCCCAATACTGTTCAAGGTTTCCGCAGAAAATAACGGGCCCCCCTTATTGGCGGCTGGCGGCCTCGCAAATGGTGCTCAGATAGCATCCCTTCTAACTCTTGGAGCTTCTGGCGTAGTTTTGGGAACTCGATTCTTAATGTGCCCCGAAAGCTTCTATTCAGATGCACAGCGCCACGCCTTGGTTGAAGCCCAGTCAAGCCAATCTATACGGACTATGGCTTTTGATTACGCCAGAAATACTTTAGGCTGGCCTGAAGGCATAGATGGCAGAGGTTTACGAAATGGTGCAGCTTCACTTAACGCATGTGATCGAACTTGCCTAACACACTTATCATACATACTTAGCAACGGTCGAAGACTTTGAAAGAGGAGAAGATTTAGATACCCTGAGACAGAAGTTCACAGAAGGCACTCGAACCGGTGACACCAGTCGACTACTTGTATGGGCGGGTTCTTCAGTGGGACTAACATCTAAGATCATGCCGGCAAAGGTACGTTTCGCGATGACTCCAATGAGACATGAAATGACTACGGGAATCAGGAAATTGTGGACGAGCTGCATGAAGAATGTATTCGAAGTCTGCAGGCTGCTGTTAAAGTACTGGTCCAGTGAAACATACCTGTCTGGTCAGTAGGTCATATCACAAGATTAGTACCTGCTGGTTTAGTCCCGTCTAGTTCACGCTGCCAAGTCTTGGGTAGTTTTCATAATTGGAACACAATTTTTATTTGGATTGGATCTGACATCTGCGTATGTCCTAGTTAAAACACACCGAACTTCGCCTCGAATAACGTCAGGCTGTATTTGACGATTGGTGGCAAGAATGGCCTATCTTCACTACTGCGAGGACGTTCCGTATTTCGAGAGTCCGCCCTCCGCACAGTCCGCACGACCGCACTTGGTTGCTTACACAACAATCACGCCTGCCGCGCCACACCCATAATTTCATATTGCCCCCAGAGTCTCTCGTCCTCCCTATTTACTATCCAAGGCAGCTTTAATATGTAAATGGCATATATATATAATTTATAATTTGTCTGTTCCTATAAGTTGAAAATCAAAATGAAAACTGAAGTGTGAATGTTAATGCAGCGCGCACATTTGAGAAAAAAAAGTTTTTATACCGATAATTTCAAGGTGATACATGTATTACCGTGGGCGACGGGGCACAAAAATTTGGCTCAAATGCATTTTGTTCTGTCATCCCACCCTGACACTCCAGGCAGATGCATCGCTGGAGGCCGTTGAGTGCAGTTCTGCCCGCTAAGTTGCAACCTGAGATCAACGTTGACAAACCGTCACAAGCCTTTCAAAAACTCTTGCTTAATTAATATATTTATGTGATACCGGCACTTGCCAAAAAACCATAAATGCGGGCAAAAGACATCCGCAAAATCTCTTGTATTTTGCGGTCAAAACGCAGGGTGAGGCTAACGCGCTAATCACGAGAGGTGACAGCCACGATCGTCACATCCGCTTTGGGATATTAGTCAGCCTCGTGCGGACGTGCAGACGGGCGGAGGGGCGGACTCTCGAAATTCGGAACCTTCTGACTACATACTGCTTGCAATCGGTGGTGCTTTTGTTTGGGCTTATCAAGTGATCTGGGATGATATTTGCATAACGACGGAACTTTTCAATTCAATTGCGATCTACTGTTTGACATTGATCCTCCTTAAAGCCCCCATCCCCTCCAACAGAATCCGTTGGTGTCCGTGCTCTTGGTCAGGGTTCAGCATGTCCCGCAACCTCAAACGCATAAACACATTTATATAATGGCCCATAGTATAGAGTACATGATTGGTAACCGTTTATTGCTTCAAAGTTCGTTCAAATCTCAAATCTAGAATAGACAAACTATTGGTTTTATAATTAATGTACAATTTCCACTGTGAGGTCGCCCTGGTTGATCGAGTCTCCTGTGAAAAAAAAGTCCATTCGTTAGAAATAACTTTGTCAGTCGAAGATTATAAGCTCTTGCCTTCCTGAACAACTACACGCTTAACGTGTCCGGAAACTGGTGCTGTGACAGCAGATTCCATCTGTTGGGCGGAAGCAATAAGCACTGAGAATAACCGTAGCACAACTTTGAAGCCCACCTTCATAGCACTGAGAACTATGTTACATATTTGGAATCAGTTAACCAGTTCGCCGGAAAAAGTCCGCATATACGCACCACAAACAGGATCGCCTTTCTTTATCTCCTGTCCTTCTTTAACCCTCACTTCGACGACTACACCTGACATTGGTGCACCAACAGATCCTGGATCAGACGTGGCTTTCTCCCGCGAAACAGTTTCGACAGCAGAGTTCTTATCCTCTACGGAGACAGCACGAACCTGTTTGAATATTGATAAACTGCATGCACTGTACATCATCATCAATAAAGAGAACTTACCTCTCCATTGACCTCAAACCAGACGTCGCGCTGAGCACGACCTTCGACAACGGGCCCGACAGCCATGAGACGAATAATCAACGTTTTTCCTGGTTCAATGGAAATGTGCATTTCTTCGCCAATATCAGGACGGCCCAAGAAATATCGGGTTGGAACCACACTACACCATGAGATTCATCTGGTCAACAAATATCATACGTTGCATGTGTCGCTTACCTGAGGTCTCCATACTTCTCAATAAATCCTTGGTAATCCTCGAAAACCTAAGAAGCAAAAAAAAAAACATCGTGGAACAATACATTTTCTTCAGCAAGGTAGACTAACCTTTGGATACATGACATATGACGTGACGTCTGCGTCCGTAATGTGCTTCCCGAACTTACTCCGCAACTCAGCTTTGATTTTCTTGAAATCCAATGGTTGCATGGTGGCACCAGGGCGTCCATCAATTCTCGGTTTATTTCTGATAATCTTGGTGCGAAGAGGCTCTGGGAACCCTCCTACAGGTTGGCCTAGATACCCCTGGAAGAATTCAACAACAGACGATGGGAAATCAAGCTGGTCTGCGCGTGCAAGAACATCCTCTTTACTGAAGGAATTCGAAGTCATCCATTGTGCGAAGTCGCCTACAACTTTCGATGACGGCGTAACCTGCATGATAAGCGTGAGTCTTCAGAGGAAGTGAACATATTCGATAATTCTACCTTTATGATGTTTCCACACTTGAGGTAAAGGATGATATGAATTTCAATTGGCCGAGGTTATGTATTGACACTTACGAGATCGTTTGCTTCGATATATTTCTGCTTAATCACTGTAGTGTTTTTTTTGTATTAGATCATGGAGTTGTTCT
The DNA here is from genome assembly GCA_015501075.1 of Gymnopilus junonius. Taxonomy (NCBI): domain Eukaryota; kingdom Fungi; phylum Basidiomycota; class Agaricomycetes; order Agaricales; family Galerinaceae; genus Gymnopilus; species Gymnopilus junonius. The sequence goes on along the minus strand of JADNYJ010000052.1, from coordinate 185,114 downwards.
CTGTGCACAACGCACCTGTCCATTGAGTTCCGAGCCCAAGCTGTGCGGCTTGGAACTATTGAAGAAACAAGGTGGCCATAATTAGCAGACGTGCTATATTTGAAAAGAAATTTCAGCGCACCATGAGGTTTGTGTATTGTCCTCCTGGCATTTCATGATCGAACACGCTGGAATCGGATGCCCTAACATTGGCTTCGAAGGGGCTGTATAACATGCGAACTTGGCTCCAATACAGGTTGAGGGCCTGAATGTCTTCGTAGCGAATACCAGTGCCAAGATTGGTTTGCTCCAAAGCCATGCAGACCGCACCCATGGAAGGTTGTGAAGTTAATCCGGACATGCCTAATAAGGCGATGTAGTCATTATACTGGCGAAATTTTTCCTACAGTCCTTGCACGCACTATCAATAGCAACATCGACAACATCAGCGCCTGCAGCAGCCGCAGCGAGCATACTAGCGGTGGCAATGCAGCAGTGTCGTGCGAATGAACATGGATGGGAAGGTCAGGGTGAGCCTTTCGAATTGCTCCAATCAAACTAGACGAGGTTATAAATCGCTCGAACTCCAACTGCGGTAAATTCACTTACACCTTAGCAGACTCGGGTTTGAGCAAACCAGCCATGTCCTTAACACCTAAAACATGAATACCCTCCTTGACAAGTTGATCAACGAAGTCAAGGTAGTATTGCAGGGTGTATTTCTTTTCATTTGGGCTAGCGACATCGCCGCTGTAGCACACAACAGCCTCGCAGACGCCGCCTGCTTTCTTTGCAGCATCGATTCCAAGTTTCATCTATCAAATCACGTTAGCGAATGGTTTCTATAAGCTTGGGCTAACTACTCACATTCTCTAGATAAATGAAATAAGACTCGAATCCAATCAGTTAGATGCTAACTGCAAAAAGCTTACCAAAGTAGTTCAGCGAATCGAACACCCGGAAAATATCAAGGCCGTTCTCGACAGCCTTCTTGGAAAAATCGTAAATAGCATTATCACTTGTCGTAAATGATCAGAATAGGCTGGAGACATGAAAACCGCAGTCAGACTCACGGGTAGCTGGTGTATCCAACGCCGTTGGCTCCTCGGACCAAGGCTTGTAAAGGAATATTAGGTACCAGTTTTCGGAGAGTGCGCTAGCGGCATTTTTAGCATCTTTAGCTACAAAAACTAGACGGACAGTAGAGGAGGTCACATACCAAACGTTCCCATGGATCTTCCGTACAAGAAGCGCATTGCAACGTCGGAAAGTGGCACCACCCCAACACTCCAGACTGTAAGCATTGGCCAGAGGCGTAACTTGTTTCTTTTGCGATGTTCACTATATCTATCGTACGTAAACGAGTTGCTAGAAGGGACTGATGGGGCGTCACGCCATGTAGTGTCCATGATCAACGTTCCGGGATACTCGCGAACGGCTCTGGCAAAGGCTTCCGGCCCATGCTCGACGATGATATTACGCCATCCGACTTGGCAGGGGAAGGTCGTATCGAGTGGAGGTCCATTGGGATCTTCTCTGTTCTGAAGTTTGGGAACAACAATCTCCGTCTTGAGTCCCGGTTCTCCCTTGATAGCAAGGGAGGAGTTAGAGGGCAGTCAAAAGATCAAGAGGGATTGATCAAACATTCTGGCCTTTAATAGAGCTTCCATTGACTGCAAGGTCGCCAAGGTAAGCAAGCAATTTCTGGGCACGGTTCTGGCTTTGAACGAGTTTGAAGAGATCCGGAGTGTCATCAATGAACTTTGTTCGGCCCAACATCAAACGAAGGACCTAGGACGCGATAAGCGGAAACGTACAGTTGTCCAAGTCTTTCCTCCAACGAAGACGTCGTGGGTAAGAAGGCGGAAGAGGAAGGGAATATTGGTCTGAAAATCAAAACGTATGTGAGCTATGAAGCTGATTGCAAAAAAGGAATCAGGAAGTAGGTTTAGGCACCTTGACACCGCGAATGCGAAACTCAACGAGGGCACGGAGCATCTTTCGTCGAGCAACCTTCGTAAGTTGTTCCGCTGACAGTACATTTGACCAGTAAACTATCATAGTGAGGCTAAGAAACGCGATGTCAGGAGACATCCAAGGGAGTGATAGAGCAATGATCATACTGTGATCTGAGCTCCAGCGAAGCCTGAGCTGGCATCTAAACGGACACCGTTTCCGCCTGCACTGCGATAGACTTCAATCTTTCCGGTATCAGGTTGGAATCCATGTGCGGCATCCTCGGTCGTAATACGACACTGGATAGCGAACCACGTTGGTTATGGCGTCTTGGGGTAAGACCGAGCTGCGGAAGGGTTGCCCCAGCTGCGATCTGAATCTGAGCCGCAACAATGTCGATTCCAGTAATCTCCTCTATTAAGTGTGAGTCGAGGGGCGCATATATTCAACGTTTGATCTTACCAGTGATAGTATGTTCAACCTGAATACGGGGATTAATCTCGATGAAATAGTGCCTTCCCATTTGGTCAACCAAGAATTCTGCAGTGCCTGCATTTCGTATCCGACACTCTTCGCCAATTTGATGGCGTCCGAAAGGATTGCCTGACGAACCTCTTCTGGCAAGTGAGTAGCTGGCGCAACCTCGACAACTTTCTGATGTCTGCGCTGAACAGAGCAATCACGTTCGAAAAAGATGGATAGTGTTGCCAACAGCATCAGCAAGAAGTTGAACCTCCAATGTGTCGCGGACGTTCAAGGAAACGCTCAATGAAGACTGTCCCGTCGCCAAATGCAGCTTTGGCTTCGCTAACTGCACGTTTCAAACGCAGTCTTAAAGTCTGATTGTTCTCTGACAACACGCATTCCACGACCACCTCCTCCCATGGCTGCTTGATGATAACTGGGAAGCCATATTCTTGGATGAATGATTGTCCATCTTCGTAGGACTGACAGGTCCTGGGGTACCTGGAACGACAGGAACGCCAACTTTATGGCTGAAAATGTAGCGTATAGTCAGTGGAAGCCAGAAAACGGGTCCATAAACTGGACGCACCTAGTGTCCTGGCCTTTGTCTTGTCTCCGAGCCCATCTATAACTTCTGGGTAGGTCCGACGAAAGCAATACCAGCTTGCTCAACCTTTCTAGCAAATTCAGCATTCTCGGAGAGGAAACCGTAGCTAGAAGACGATTAGATGACCATTAAGGATGATTGAATTTATTGCAAAGACTCCTACCCCGGATGGATCATGTCCACACCGTGTTCAAGGGCGATCCTGATGATGTCGTCTTGGGCGAGATATGCACCAACAGGTGTTAGCCCCTTTCCAACCTGATATGCTTCATCGGACTACGTAGTCGATGAAGGGAGATTGTCAGGGTGACAAAAAATAAGCTCACCTTTTGACGATGAGCCGATAAACGATCTTCAAAAGAGTAGATCGCCACAGTATGCATAGCGAGCTCATGGGCAGTTCGAAACACTCGGATGGCGATTTCCTGCAAGGCGAGACCTCGATAAGCAAAAATAATAATGAAGGTTCTAAAGATGTACCCCGCGATTGGCAACAAGGATCTTGGTGAGGGGGCCACCATGACCGGCAGCCTTCCTTCTCATCGTTTGAATGGAATGGACAGGTGTGCCTGGTGCGCTGGGCGAGCCCGCAAAGAGGCCGGCGAGCCTAGGGGGGTGCAAAGTGGAGGTTTGCGAAGCCATGGTGGTGGAAGAGAGTCAAGTGGCAACGGTAACCTTAGCACAAGACGAAATGAAGGAAGAGATTAAGTAAAAAAGGATAGAGGATTTGGGGAACCGATCGCAGCGTCATATCTTACCGCCCTCAATTTACACATTTCATGATCTCTCCAGACAGGGTCCTCCGGCAATAAGGCGGGTCAAACCGCAGGGCTCTCCGCACATCTCCACATCTTGCACTCTTGCTCTATTGACCTGCTCAACAAGAAATGCATCAATTGCCATACAGTCTCTCCCTCAAAAGCGGGTATCGGTATTTATGCTCCAGTCTTGGTCCGATGGCCGCCATGTGATATTACAAGTAAATAAAATACGGAGCCACGTTAACCATCTCGAAGCCGAAGGGCATCCTTCCGTATCACTCTCAATCCGACCTTGACCGACAACTATGGCTTCCGGTTCGACAGTGGGATAATCGTGTCTGCTTGCGTCCGTGCTTCTGATTTTTTCTGGTTGTTTTTTGCAACTGCGTATACCAACCCCGCAAAGAAACCCATACCCACTGCCGATACAGAGCCAAAGGTGACTTTATCGCCGAAGAATAACATTCCCGACGCTGCCACGGGTAGCTTGTTTAGAGCACCAACCATGCTGATGAAATGTCAGTTAATGATTTCCGTTTGACATGCAGGACATACCTGTATGTCGTACTGCTTGTCACTCTTACACACCAAGCCGTCGTATAGGATATACCTACTGCAGCCGCTCCGGAGAAGGCAATGGCGAACAGCAAGAAATTCCGCGATGCCGGAGGACTAATGACCAGATTCAGCGACATAAATTCTGGCTTCAGGAGGATATGACTGACAAGTTTCGATTTAGATTTTCAGTCCCCCAGTCTTCCAGGACAATAGAGAATACGGCAAGGACCGGAATGCTGAGCAGGTTGTTATAGAACATCGAGTCCCAGTCGGAGAACCCGGTTGACTTGATTTTCTTTCGCATGGAAAGGACCTATACTCATGTTGGTTACTAGACCCACGACACAGTAGGAAAGTCTCACGTAGGCTGCACTCGTCAGGCAATTCACAAGCATCCAGAAATACCCAACATTAAGCCCACGAACGGCGCCAGCTACACTGTGAATCAAATCCAAACTGACTCCAGTGCTCAGGTCAGGCAGCGAACCAGATAGTCCGCCAGAAACGTCGGACCAGGCAGCAATAACCGATGATATCACCTATTAACGTCAGTAACCTAAGCACGACCTCAATGTACGACTTACCATTAAGATAAATGAAACGAATGTCAAGGCTGTGACTCTTCCCCCGAACCAAATTACTTCGCCATATGCCTACATCGAATATCGAGTCTTGGATGAATACCAAAGCGTCGAAAAACTTACAATTAAGATTATAGTCAAATTTTTGAATATCGTGTACACGGGTATACTTAGATGTTGCTGCAATTGCAAAGCTTAGTTAGGTCATTATGACAGACAATTTCTTGCCTCACCAAGCTTTTGGAGCCTGTATATATCACACTGACCAACAAAAAGCTGATAGGAAACCAGTTCTTCGCATCTTGCCAGTCGAACGCTCTGAAAGAAATAATGCCCATCTTCTTAACAAGGACCACGCAAGTAATGCAGACGATAGATTGGATGCAGAGTAAAAGAAAAGTCATGGAGAATCCTGTCCCAGAAACAACGAACTACACCTTGCAAAATTAGTTTCTTCCAAATGTGAACCAATGGCAGGCGCACCTTGTTCACTACTGTCATTAGAATGGAGGCAAGGCAGTAACACATAATTGGTGGAACTGAGATAGATTAGTTTAAAGATATGTAGGGGAGGATTTAATTTAACATACAGGACGAGGAAGATAAGTTGCTATCCTTCACCGCTCCGGTTGCGATTGCCTTCTTGAATTCAGCCGCATCTTGCATATGTGAAGATGGCCCCTTGCTGTGACTTTGTGAAGACATCGGCATAAACAGTGCCCGCAAGACGGTGCAAAGTTATAAAAGGACTGGGAATACGACGATTTACTTGTGTATGAATGTTGAAGCGTTGAACGTTAATTGAAACCTGTCAAGTGGTTTTTGGATGTATGTGGACTAAAGAAAAGAAAGTTGAGCTAGGTGAGCGGATCTTGGCTTTGTCGGAAGCTTTTCGATAATGGCGGGGACTGGACGACGTCAAAAGTAGTATTGGAACTCAAAGAGTCTTAGTGGTTGCAGTCCAGTCCATCGCGAGTATTAGCACATCACGTGACAAAAAACACGTCAAACTCAAAATTAGACTCGACGCGCATTAATGTCGCCGCGGGCCCGCGACAGTACACGGCAGGAAGGGAGGCGGGCCCTTACATTTCAAAATGGATCCCCTAGTAATTGCGGGTGTAATGTTATCGTGAGTGCGGAAAATGATCATGAGGTCTACTTAACACCGCTTGGGATTGGTTTTTGAAGGAACTGTAAAAATTAGGCATGAGCACACCATCTGAAGGCCTGACATTCTATATACAGCGGAGATAAGAAGCAAATCTCCTTCTTGTACTAGATTTGAGAGCACCTCATCTTCCTGGCATGCAAAGAACGGATTTGTGCGATTACTCGTAGCTGGTCTCATCCCTTTTAAGGCTGGAATCAACTTTTGAGGCCCACAGTGGGGAAATTTTGCATTATCCTTATTGAAAGTCTGCTGAAGCATAATACGTGATGGTAAAAATATAAACGCAATTGTCATCCGTCGCTGCTGGGGCCTTGGGCATGAACATTTTTTGACGGAGACGACCAAATGGAGCGTTTCGTTCAGGCCGGATAAAAAGGATTAAAGATGATACTTGGGTGTCCTCAACGCTACAGTCCGGGTAATTAGACAAATCGGTCGAAGTAAGGACTGTTGCGGTAGTGTTTCTTGACATCGGTAGTGTTTCTTAACATCCCGAATCAAGAGGAAGATCAAGCGTCGATAAAGTGGGGAATTTCTTGAGAACGATTCCGCGGGTCGACTGGAAAAGAAATCAAGCTTGGCATAGTGAAAAGACGTGGGTGGGTTGAATCGGACCGGCATATCCTAGTAAGATAGGGTCCATATTTTATAGATAGAAAAGCATTAAGCATCAAGCAAGCACCCCAAAAACAGAGCAGTATGCGAAAGGATTGTCAGAATCTAGGATCTCGCAGTCTGTAAGAGAATTTTGGATGCTTCGCGGGAGAACCCTTGAGTTGAGGTCATTCCTTGCTGGTAGAATAGAGACCGACATTGAAAGCACATGGAAGTTAGTCTGAGACAGAAGCCATGCCTATCTTGCAGTCCCCACAGGAGAAATCGTGGTCAAAGAATTTTGAAGGCTCACTTTCTATAGGTGTGGGCCCGCCTAATATTAAATTAAATTAAATAAATTAAATCGAAGAAGGGAGGGAAGAAATAAATAAATCACGCAGTGTCTATATAGGTGAAGGTCATCTAGCATGCCGTGATTTGATGAAATCTGCCGGGCCGAAAGCAGTCCATTTTTTCGAGGCGCGCTTCGCGCATTTAGGTACGAAATTGATCTGGTCCTTGATTTGGGTAGGTCTGAGTAGCACATTATTTTTTCCTACCGCGCTTCGCGCAGCCCTCTCAATATGCATATGCACCAAGAACTGTGAATTGCATAGATGCCTTTCAAATACTCCAGGGTGGGGAGGAGAACAGGGTGGATTTTTTATTTATCTACCTCAAATGACCAGGATTATTTATTTTTCTAGCGCGCTTCGTGCCCCCTCCCCATCCTCTTTAAATGTTGCCCAGATTAAAAATTTTATCTTATTTTTCAAGCTCTCCAGATGCCTTCCAATCTTCGAAAGAATGTATGCAAAAGGGCCAGTTCATCACCTGACTGCGCTGACCTAATGAGTTTCCTTGTACAGTGGTGTTCATTGAGTGGCCTCCCGAGCTAAGGAAAAGGTCAAATATTCTAAAATTTACCCCATGTTCGGGAATCAGGCTCATCTCACTGATTTATGCTCTGGTTCCGGACTTTCGCGCCCCAGAACATGTCGAAGTAGCCGCATTATTTGGCCGAGTTACTTTGTTTGTACATGATTATATTTTCAAACTCAGTTATATCGTATTTGGCCCACACCTATAGAAAGTGAGCCATTTTGAAAGACCCAATGTGCCAGTGCTCCCCAACTAACCCGTGGCGGGCCGAACTGTGCTGACTAATGGCCTATGTGCGCACTGCGCTCTTGAATGACAGAAGGTCCTGACCTACTTCAACCAGCTTTCAAGTTTCAACGCCTTTTCTTTTCTTTGCAATGGTCGCTTCGTGGTTGTCAACGGTTGCTTCGGTAGGAATGGCCGTTGGCCCACCACTTGTTAGTACTGCTATAATGTTCAACTCCTTGCCAGAGATGTGGCCGGAGTAACGAAAATCAAACACCGCGAGCCTTACTCTATTATCACGCAGGTTTACGCCGATCAGGCCTACTCCATTGTAAAAAAAAAGTCAGTTAACTGTCGTATTGATGCGATATGGAATGCTAAATAATTCTTCATAGGGACTCGACAGGATTTTCACGCGACGTTTGCGCCATACTGTTAGTCGTGCTCTTCCATGCCGCAAACCTGAACGAGTCGAAGTTATTTTTCGCAATAGGTTATTAGCCAACATTATAGATGTTTCTTCTGGTTGGGGTGCGTTCTTACGAAATGCACAGCTCCTTGCATAACCTCACGATAATTTAGCGACCATTTTGAAATAGCGCTGTTGGTTCAGTCAATCTTGATGATTCTGGCCCAGGTATTGAGTATTTTCCGCAAGTATATTCGTTGACTTCGTTGACTGAAGCCCCTCTATAGTTAGCTCTTCTGTACATTTGCATACGATACCGTCCAAGTACAAGTCCAGAAACCTTCGGAACTTCAACGCGCCCTCTATCATTTTGGCAATGGCCCACCTATTCACAGTACATCGAATTTCTCGCAGGCTGGATGTAAGAGTTTTATTTTCTCCAAACAGTCTTAAGCTCATTGATCCTTGTCCTAGTCTCTGCCTCGCAATCTTGATTCTTATTTTTGGCCGTTCTCAAATTTTTGTTGGCGCTCTTGGTTTCTTTGCTTTGGGCCTAGAGAGTACACTGCCAATTCCACAGCTCATTAGGTTTGTGCTGCGGTCTTTTTTTGGATTAAATTCAGAACATTGATTCCCTCCGCTGGGATAGTAACTATCGGCAACGTTCTCTTTACGGCTTCCGTTCGTCGACTCTTGCTGGTTGGTTTGGAGGAGATGCCTTCAAGTAAATGATATGTCGTGCAGTGTGGAGGGCCTACTGATGTTTTTATTAGGACTGCTTACTTCTTTTTCCAAAAGACACCATTGCAATTCCGAGTCTGTGCGATATTTCAGTTGTCAATCGATGTTGGTAAGTGTGCAGCATAATCTTATGTGCGTCCTCTAATCGTTCCTTGACAATCTAGCTATTGTTGGACAACGAATAGTGTATGGCAACGCCCCTCCAGTATCGGCTCTTCTTGCACAGCATGATGAATTAGAACAGGCTTTGATTCTAAGCGAGGAGTAATGCCCTTTCCCTTCATAGGCATCTGGATGTCTTCCTTGATTCGGTGGATAATACCGTATATGATAAATTATTATAAGTATAGACAAAGAAAGGTCCATTTATTCTATAGGATACGGACAGTAAATAGACAGCGAGAACAAGAAAAGCACCTGTTGGGCAATTCGGCACAGCATGCAACAACATTAAATGGCAGGGCTAAGTAGACCAAGACAGCAGATCGTCATTCGTGTCTCTCTGCCTCCTCCAATGCAGCAGCTCCATCAGTAGATTCGTCAAACTGGTAGAAGGGAAAGTCCAGGAGCACAGTCTTCTTGATGATCGAAGGAAGAGGTCCATAGAGGAAAGGCGGAAGGGGAATGAGAATGGAGGTTTTTCGCAGGTGATCTTTGTAGTTCTCCCAGGCTACGGCATGCTCTTCCCTGGCATTCGGACCTTGAGACAGAATGAAAAATCTTTTCGCAGTAGGCTTTTCAGCCGTCGGAACGCCTGACCCAAACATCAAAAGGCTATACGGGCCCGTTTAGAGATACGACAAGAAAGCCTGGCAAGGGGAGACTTACACGAGTGTGAAAATTGGGGACAGTATAGACCCATACTGGGCTGCTCGCGAAGAAGGCGGCAGATGTCCATTCGTGGTAGGTGATAGGCAGAGTATCCATATTCCCCACCAACACATTATCCTGACAGGCTGTGAGTGAGTACATTCATTTCACCCAGGCAAATGAGGTATTGCATACTCTCCAAAATAAGATGGATGTCTAGACCACGCCCAGAGTCCTCTCTGTGATGAAACGACATCAGACGCAACTCGAATGGAAAAGAGGAACAAATAATTTGAGCACATTTGTTGGCTGATCTTTTGGAACGATTTTATGAGCTTTGTAGTGGTACTGCCGGGCGTATCGTAAGATTGACACGATTGACATAGAAAGACCCAGATCACCTTTTGCGCATCTGCCACGGATTCAATAACAAATCCCAGAGCCCAAACAACAATCCCTGCAATATCTCTGGAAGTGCCAAACTCGGGATTGGATCCTCCATCGGCCAGGTCAGAAACACCTGGAGAGTTGAGGATAGTGAGAGCAAGAGAGACAGTCCAAATCTTTGAATCCGTGGCTTAACGTTGGCAAAAGATTTTTTGAAGGTAGGGTTCCGTACCCAAAGCATTTGACCTTAAAAGGATGGCAATCATGAGTTTTTAGCACAATCCAAGGCCTCGTACGAGCTCACCGATCCAGAATGCTGAAAGGACTTCATAAGCACGGTGCCATACAAATAATGAAACGAAAGAACGGACCAAAGAATTTCCAGAAGTGAGAGCGTATCTCGTCGAAACGGCTGTCGCTGCCCATCTTCAGAACACGGAATAGGAGGAAGCCTGCCAGTGGGACGTGAGTTTCAGAGGCTGCTGCGACTTGGGATAAATACCTGCAATTCTGGCGGCCCATACCATCACCAAAACGCTAGCAACTGAAGGATTCGGGGGGTCATGAGGTTAGCAGCCATGACAGAATGAAATGGCTGACCAATATTTCTGGCATGAAATGTGTTTCCAACAAGCAAGGTCAAGAGAGCTGATTCGAGATGAGAATCCTTTTGCAGACCCAGACAGCGGCCAAGTTACCTAGAAGGAAAAAATTGGACCCTTTTCAAGAGGAGAGACTTGGCCGTAAGCAAGATAAGACAGCCAACAAGAGAAACGACCATGCCTCCCGTAAAGTCGGTGATTTTATCGAACTGGAGAGTCCAAGCGATGGCGAAACCCAGAAGCTGATAGCCAATGGTGACGAGAAGAGTCAATAGGAGGTAAAAGTGGTCAAGTACATGAACGGGAGACATGTCGCCAGGACACAGAAGGAGTGAGAGCTGTTGAATACATCATTGAACTGGTCTGGGTAGCAATCGACGATGACGGCGGGCAAGTCGGTGTCAGGTCACGTGCTGCGTACTGCTCTGGCAGGGACCATCATCAGATTCATTGAATATTGATACCTCATGATACCCACTTGAATTATATCCCTCACTTATTCCCATCTTAAGTTTCTATTCTACACGGTTTCCAGCTTATTGCGGCGGTGTCTGTTCTCTCTAATTATGGCTTTCAATTTGTCCGACCCAGCAGCTGTCATGGCTGCCTATTCATCCATTCTTGAAGACTACAACAATTGGTTCGCCTTCTGGTTCTCTGACATCCTAGCACATAACGCTTAATTGTCTTCCATCGCGACAGGCTGCTTCTGCATTATGTCAATGACTCTGTGAGAACATTTCGCTCACCGACTATGATCTCTGGCGACTCAACGTCGTCTGTGCTGTCTAATGGGTAGCATGACCAGCTTGGGTTGCATTCCTTTGGCAATGAAGGCCTTGAGGAGTTGAAAACCAAGCTTTCGGATTTAGACCAAGTATTTATTGCTTTCTATCATGAAGAAATCGATATCGATCCAGGTTACATCATTATCAACTACATCCCGCCCTCCGTTTCAGGAGTCAGAAGAGGTTTATTTCCCAATTATAAAACGAAAATACTGTCCTACTAACGACACGACCATTCTTCAATAGCTCGGGCACTGGTACACGCGCGGCGAGTTGGTGTCATATTTAAAGTTTGTCTCCACACCCATTGTTCCTTCGCGAGCGCTTTGTTTAATGTCCATTGTTCTGTTACGTAGAAACACCAGGCTATCTTTACGGTCGACAACATCTCTCTTATAACCACCCACAATATTCACCAGGCTATAAACAATCCTGATACTGCCTTCCCTTCCGTTAAGGACAATACTCCTGCTGGCCTAAGCGAAATCTCCGACTCGGAAACAACACAGGAGCAAGGTCGTTCTGCTACCAATCCTGTTCGTCCCCTACAGCCAGTGCGCAAACTTCCACCGAGGCCCAGCGTGTCAGGTCTCAGTGACGCCACTAACAAGCCTTTACCAGAGCAACGCGGGACTCAGACTCCCCCAGCCAATTCTCGTCCTCTCCAGCCAGTCCGCAAACCATCCACTGGTCCTCCGCTTTCTATAATCACTGATACCACCAACAAATCTTTATCACAGCAACGCCCAATTACTCCTTCTGATTCTCCGCGCCCTCTTCAACCCGTTCGTAAAGCATCGCTAAGTGCTATCACGCCTGACGATATGGTTCGACGTTCGTTCACGGCAATCTATGCCCCTGATGTACGACCACCTGATGTTATCCCACCCGTCCCTCCCTTGCCGAAAGGGTCATCCAACGTCTTCTCGAATTTGTTGAGACGTAAGAAGCCAGAAGACGCAGACCTGCCTCCACCCACGCCACCGAAAGACAAGTACTCGCACCTTGTGCGACCAGTGACAGCCTCTAATTCCTTGCCCACGTCGTCAGCACCTCACCAGACTGTTCGCCGTCAGCGTTCTCACAGTATGTCTGAATTTGCGGTCATTTCACATGTACACGGCTCGGACGAACTAGTGATTGAATCAGATGAGGAAGAGCCATCGCATACTGTGCCGCTAAGGGGAAAATGGTCGAATGAAGCAACGCTTCCGAGGGATCCTGAAGAGAGGGCTCGAAGACGGCGAGAGCTGCAGTTGCAGCGTGAAAAGGAAGAGCAAGAAGCTATGGCTGAAGAGGAGGAGCGCCAAAGACGAATCAGACTGGAGAAAGAGAAGACACGACGTCGTGACATGGAAGAGGAAGCGCGTCGAAAGGCTGAGATGGAGGAAGAATTACGGCGCATAGCTGCGGAGCGAAAACGTCGAGAAAGATTAGAAAAGGAGGAAGAAGAACGGCGTCATAGGGAGTTGGAGGAACGAAAAAGAATTGACAAAGAAAGACGATTAGGGGAGCATAGACGAGCGGAGGAATGGCGGAAAGAGCAAGCACGAAGGGAGCAGATTGCTCTACGTCAAGCGGAAGAGGTTAGAAGACGAGAGGAGACGGAACGGAAGAAAAGAATACAACAGGTGGCATCCAAGGTCAAGGGGACTAAAGGCGAGCCAAACCTGACAGGATGGATGACAGTACAGAGTAAAGACGGCCTCTCGTGGAAGCGACGATTCTACAAGTTTATAGGGAGCACCATTTTCCTGTACCGGAATCCCATGGCAGGTCTTCATCCCTTGATCAAGTTGGTCCCAATGTCACTGACGGCTGTCTGTAGGACACGACAAATCCCTTGGAGAAGATAGACCTGTTGGGGAAAGTCCGAGGTATGAAGGAATGGAAAGAGGGCTATGAAGAGCTTGAAGCTATTGCTTTCTCGTTTGTGGTGGAGTTCAAGGACGACCAACCTGATCACCACTGGTCAATGTACGCAGACTCTGAGGAAGAGAAGGTGAGATATATATTTCATAAACGAATTCAATTCTGACCTTTTTCTAGTACAAGGTATTGGGGTTGTTTAAATTTGCAGCTGGCCTGTAGTACATAATATAACGAAATGTGACACGTGACTGGATATGTTTGTCATCTTGTGAGAATATTGTGGATCGCTGCTCTGCGGTCTCCCTCGCGATGGCGGGCCTCTTGTCCCCAAAACCTCTTTCATTTCTACAACAGCAAAGCAACAGTTTCTCTAATTATGCAAGAGGGCTCTCTAATTTCTCGGAAACTCCTCCTCTCACCGCCAATCAAAACCAGCAACTTCCTCCAGGCTTTTCCAACAACCCCAACCTCACCCATGGCGTCGGACTGAGCGAAGACAGCAAAATATATGGTCTCGTCATTGATCTCATGAATCATGCTGCACGGGAGAGTGCTCTGTTGGAGTTGAGCAAGAAGCGAGAGCAGTACGATGATCTCGCCCTCGTTCTTTGGCATTCTTTTGGTAGGAGTCCCTGCAAACGTATCTTTAGTCTCGGCTCATTTTCTCTGTCAAGGCATCATGCCTGCACTCCTGCAGGAAATTGTATCAGTCTATCCTTTACTTTCTCCCCCGAATCTTACGGCCCATGTATCGAACCGAGTGTGCAATGCACTAGCGCTGCTCCAGTGTGTGGCGTCCCACACCGAAACGCGTCAGCTCTTTCTGAATGGTACGCTGACATTCCTTCCTATGGCCAGTATGATTGATATACTTGTTCTCTACTAGCACATATACCCCTCTTTCTGTATCCCTTTTTGAACACAACTTCCAAAACACGCCCCTTTGAATACCTTCGTTTGACATCCCTTGGTGTTATCGGGGCTCTGGTCAAGGTGATTATTACATGCGCAATTTTATGCTGACAGCTGATCATCCATGGATTTAGCAAAACGACAACAACACTGTTATCCACTTCCTGTTGTCGACAGAAATTATACCCCTCTGCCTGCGCATCATGGAGACTGGATCGGAGTTGTCAAAAACTGTCGCCATTTTCATTGTACAGAAGATTTTATTGGATGAGACTGGTCTCACATATATCTGCCACACATACGAGAGATTTTATGCCGTTGGAACCGTCCTCAGCAACATGGTCAACCAACTTGTTGAGACGCAAGCCGTTCGACTTTTAAAGCATGTCGTTCGTTGCTATCTCCGCCTTAGTGACAATTTGCGGTACTGTGCAGCTATTTTTCTCTTATTTATCATTCTTATCCGTTTTCAGTGCTCGCGAGGCTTTGCGCGCGTGCTTGCCTGAGCCTCTCCGAGATCAGACATTTAGCACTCTTTTGAAGGTGGGCTTTGTATATCCCTCGAATTTCGACATCGCTGATTTGAGATCAACAGGGCGACATGGTCACCAAACGATGCCTGACGACACTTTTGAACAACCTAAACGAACCTTAGTTTCGGGAGGCTCTGGACATTTTTCTGCTCATATTCATCCACTCATATCCACCACACTGTTATACTTGCACGGTAATTGCATGGTAGAAGACAAAGTTGTACGACCTAGGATTTAATTCAATAGCTGTATTTTTTGTTTTTCTGACACACCTGATTACAAATATATCCAATCTGAAATTTGAAAAAGAACGGTGATCTGATGTTGAGTTCTTCATCATTGAACCATGAACACGACCGTATGTTCATCTCACCTCGTTGACGATCCTCTCTGCTTCGTCCAACCTTCCTTTCCTTTCTACTTCTCTCCCAAACCCAGCTTGCTCAACTTCACTGACGACTTCCGGCTTATCCTGGTGGCGCCAGTCCTTGCCTACTGGATTCCATCGCTGTTCTTCCACTTCCTCGACACATCTGGGTGGAAATGGTTGGACAAGTACAGAATACACGAATCCAGCGAGTTGAAGGCCCGTAATCTCGCCACGCGGTCGCAGGTAGTGTGGACAGTCCTTTCCCAGCAGGTAGTGCAGACCATGGTTGGTGTTGTATGGATGTCCGACCAGCCCGTGCACAATGTCAACCCTGCGCAAGATCTTCGTAGAATTGCCGCAGCTATCGAACCCATATTCATTAGAGCGCTTGGAGACCAGACGCACCCGGTGTTGCTGGCGCGTGCGACGGGTTTCATCTATTGGTGGGCAATTCCCATGTTCCAACTCTTCTCGGCGATGTAAGACCATAATACTATTGTCTGCTCTTTTTCTTTTTCTGACTACTTTCAGGTTCATCATCGACACATGGCAGTATTTCCTGCACCGACTGATGCATTCCAACAAATTCCTCTACAAGCAATTCCACTCCTGGCACCATCGACTCTACGTCCCTTATGCCTTTGGCTCATTATATAACCACCCCATAGAGGGATTCCTTCTGGATACCCTTGGAGCACTGCTTGCTGAGTGGACAACAGGAATGACTACTCGGCAAGCGCTTTTCCTTTTCCTTTTTTCGACTTTCAAGACAGTCGACGACCATTGTGGATACTCTCTTCCGTGGGATCCTCTCCAATTGCTGACTAGCAATAATGCTGACTATCACGATATTCACCACCAGGTAAGCTTCTTTCGTCTATTACCACTTGTAGAACGTTCTTATCTTTCTTAGGTGATCGGTATTAAATCTAATTTTGCGCAACCATTCTTTGTGCACTGGGATACCCTGCTTGGGACAAGAATGACGAGGAAAGATGTTGAACATCGTCGCCAAAAAGTTTCTAAAGCTTTATAAACGTTCTTGGATCGGAATCTACAAATATATCTCCGCCACTCTGTTCAGTATTGTACATACCTGTAATCGTGTCTGCGACCTCTAATATCTCGCTTTAATGTTATCCAGAAACTTATTCATGGAGACCAACGTGTCTGCTTATCTGCAAACGTATGCGATAGGATTGTTCTTCGAAATCTCTTTGGGCCTGTACATTTATCTTCTCATGCTGTGGTCGGTGCTCACTGCAAGAGAGCCAGTGAGGAGATTCGCTATCACTTCTTCTGGTCATTGCTAATGCAAATATTCAGCGCATCCTTTAGAGCGTCGACCGCTGGAAAGCTGGAAATAAGCACTTGATCTGAATGGGCTTTTGAGATCCCTTTTTTCTATGTGGCGGGCAATGTTATATTTACATTGGTGGGTGCTCTTCCACTCAATCGGTCCTGCCATTTCACCTCAGCACCAACAGAACCTGAGTGTACTCAGCATGACTTTCATCAGGACCAATGGATTCACTTACTTTTCATTAAAACACCAATTCACATCCTTCTCTTTACCGTACCACTTGAACGATGAGAGATGTTCATCTCTATTCCAGGTCCTGCCTCCAATAATGTTCCTTAATTCTTCGCCTAGACCCCACACCTCGATCTTCTCCACTCCGTGTCTTTTCGCAAACCCAACAACCTCCTTCATGAGTGCCTCAAATTTTCCGGGCCTAGCTCGTACTCGGGTGATGATCAAATCATTTGCCTGCCCTGGGCGTACATCCAATGTCCAAGTCGCAAAGGTCGATGGGTCTAGTCCAACGGCCTCGCCATCGCGTCTGTACACACCCCAGTAAATCGGTAATGGTTCAACCTTGCCCCAGAAATGTCTCAATCTGTCCACTTGGAATTCAGCCACGCCTTTGTCCGGCAAGAAAGTGAACAGTGCCTGGTCAGAATTTCTGGTGGATCGAGCGAAGCCCTCCATTTCGTCCTTCATCTTTTCTGCGTCAACCTTCCATATTTCATATGCACTCTTCTCGTCAAGCCATTCCCATGACGCGGTTGAGTCAACTCCAACTTCGCGAGAGTTTAAAAGTGCAACTAAACCATCAACTGCCCATTCGGTAGAAATGGGTTCCCTAGCCACCCAGCCTTGCTTATCCAACCCAACCTCGCTAGGAGTCGGACTGCAGTTTGCATAAAACTTGCCTCCGATATCGCTGTACAACACCGAGAATACTGCATTATCGCCATGGCCCTGCGGTACTTGCTCTGCATCGGCTTTCTCCCACAAAGCTCTGCTGGGCATCTCACCCCATAGTTGCTCCGGGAACCTTTCCGGCAAAGTAGAGCGCGGAGCAAGCACCCAGTGGAGGAGGCGCATCATGTGGGCTGCATATCCTTTTTTCCTGATCTGCGGAGGAGTAAACACGGAGGCGATTCCATAGCCAGTCACTAGTTTTGCGTGCGTAGACGAGGTCGGAATTACTGCTAGGCCGTCTCGTTTGAATCTTGAAATCAAGCAAATAAAATCAGTAAATACAGTTTTTGATAGCAAACATATTGCATTTACGTTTCGCACGAGCACAAGAAGTTCAATCCTTTAGCATTATCACGTCTTGCTAGAACCCTGCGGACAAAAAAACCGCCTTATAAGCCAGATGTCGTTATATCTACTCGAAACAAAGCCCACCAAGTCACTAATCTTCCATCTTTCGATACTTCATGATTATCGGATCGAGCGTCTCTTGCCAAATACTGCTCTAGGGTAGCCCCTCTTCCCCAAGAAGCGAAGCTCCTCTTCCGAGACTCAATAACCTGCGCCTTCGTTGCAGGAAACAGAGTTAGGCACGACAAAGGGATAGGAGAAACCGAGACTTCAAAAGTTGATTCTGACATATTCAGAGAATTACTGCTCGGAGCAACTTAAGGCTGCCTCCGTTCGTCTGTTCAGTTGTGAGATCAGGGTGATCTGGATGTCGGCTATTTTTCGGACCCGTTATCCAACTGGCCAGCTCCGTCCAAGCTGGCTCAACTCTGGCGAAAATTGCATAGCAGGTGTATATGGCAGGAAAATTATGCTTGGTATCACATTCAAAAGTTGAAGTCAGGTTGGTCCTTGGAGCTATCGGTTTCTCAAGTTCAACTGTCTCAATTGTTCAACAATTATTTAGAAATCCAAGAGAAATGTTCCAATTAGCGAGATAATATAGCGTAATACAAGTAGTAAGAGTGATTTAGAAACTGCCGTATCCAGTCATTGCCTAGAGAAAGTCAGTTAGAAAGATGAAAACTATGAAAACGGATGATACTCACCGGCATCATCCCATTCATTGGAGGAGCTTGACCAACAATCCTGTGATGGTCATTTGTTATGCTGTGGATAACGGACAAATAATTATAAGGTACTGACCCATTCGTTAACAGAAGCCCTCTTCCGAACCCTCCAGGGTTGATGATAGGCGCTTCAGCCTCGGTTTTCTCTTTTTGAGCATCTTTCTGAGATCGTTCTTTGACCTCCTTTTCGAGGTGTGCCAACTGGGAGACAATGAGCATAAGACAAAGGAAATCGAAACACAAGTAGTATGTACCTTTTCAACCAATGAGCGCTGCACTTGAATCTTGTACGGCATGTAAAAGTCGTTCAAGCCATGTTGCCATGAAAGCTCTTCGACAACGTCAGAACGGAGGAGATCGAAACAGGTATAAAGCAGAGCCGCAAAGCATTCCTTGTTGCCGATGTCGACGAAGTATGAGAGGAGTTCTTCAGCAACATCAGTCGACGCAGAGGCAGCCGATGTGACCATCGCATCCTTATAAAGCTTATCCTGCTTGGATAACGATATCGATTCTTCCCAGCGCCCATTTTTCTGGTTGAACAAGAACAAGTCAGACGATTTTTAGTCAACATTGAATAGTGATGATTCACCTTGTACAGGTGGGCTGCTAGTCGACGGAATTCTAGCAATTCGTGCTTTTCTAGCCGCTTAGCCAAAGCAATGTTGTTGAAGTTGTCGAAGCTGTCAATGGAATCACGTAGAGTCTTGAAATCTTCTTCCTCAATAAGGAGATCATTATAGGCTTCGTTGACGGCTTCAAGGTTAAGCTAGAGGACGAGAATTAGTGCTTGAAAGAGAATAAGAAATTTAATATACTCGCATGTTGTACAGCAATCAAATATGAACGGATGAGGGGTATGTGGTCAATTTGCCTGAAAGTGCGCACCACCCGACTGTGATCAATGCGAGGAATTAGGACAGTGAGGAGATCAGTCAAGAGGGTTGGCTGCTCTTGGAGGTAGAAGGTAAGGGCTTTATAATAACTGGTGGCAGCGGTCAGTAAACATAACACACAGACCCAATCAATCTTACATTTCAACGTTGGCAGCGCGGACAATGACATCTTTGAATTGATTATGTTCCCACGCATCCGCAGAGCGTTCAATCATGGCGAGAGCTGCATTGTCCTACAAAGTTATCAGGTAAGTCAAAAGTATTAGCAAAAAGAGAGGAGGCCTACAAATTCATCATATTTGATATATAAGAAAACGAGCTCAGGCCAAAGATGAGCCTTCTCAGTAGCCTTGATCACCTTCGGGATGTTGATACGAGCAACGAAGAGCTTGAGGTGCTCCATGACTAGCATGCAATGAGACTAGATGTTCTGTTGAAATGGCCAACACAACTCACGTTTAGCAGGTTTATACTTGCTAAGGAGGATCGCCAATTCCGTGAAAATGCCCATGTGAGCACGCTCCAAGCTCAGACCAGCCTCGAGGAGACTGATGATCTCCTCGAAGTGTCCTCGCTTCTCATACAGTTGAATAAGTGCAGAAAGTTCCTCCTGTTACCAGATTTAGCATCGATTATAGAGGTGTCAGTAGGACGAATCAACATACAGCATGTACTATGATGTGAAGACCACAAATTTGAGCCTAAATACAGGTTGTACAGACGTGAGTCTGTGAAATGACACAGCATGACCATACCACACACCAAACGGAATTCTGACTTCTCAATGCACGCAGCATGGACTTGCTTCCAAACTCTAGAGAAACCCATTTAACTTGTGTTAAGTAAGAAGAGGGAACAACTAACTGTGTGTTACCCGCTTTGCGAGCACTCTCAACGGCAGCCTGGTTTTCACCAAGGTAGATCAAAGTGGTCGCCAGACGAGCCCAGTTGGAGATGCTCGTGAACAGAAGCTTGGCAGCCTGATACAATTCATCCTCGAAACACTTTTCTCCGACCTCCAGGATATCTGCGACGTTTGTCATACCAAGGAAATCCTCCATGTCGTGGAGCCGGTCGGTCTTCGCATAAGAGTAAGCCAGCTCAGTGTCGATCTTAGGTTCACGTAACGTCTTGCGAGCCATTTGCAGGTAGCGGACGAGCTCATCATATTTGCCGGCATGGTTGGCAATCTCAATGACCTCGGCATAGTTGCTGGGATCTTGAGCCTTGATATATGATTCTAAAATAGAGTAAGAAGTTACTAACATAAGGAGGAGCCATTCGATTACGATACATACCGACTGAGTCTTTGATACGGAGACCATCGAGTTGCGCCTTTGCAAGCCTACTCCACACTGCGGGTTCATTGACCTTGGTTGCATATTCGAGACCACGGTCAATAGAGACAATATGCTCAACAAGGACATTCATGGCCATAGTGTGTTGCTCGTGCTTCTTGTAGATAGTCAGCGCTTCCTCGTACAAGCCATGCTCCGTCGCAATACGGGCAATGTCGCTAGCGTCGTAGTTCTGCAGTTTATTGATGTAGCCGACAACTTTACCCTTGTCGGCGCGAATAGCAGTGAGAAGGAGGAGGTTTTGGAGGTTCTTGTTGTCGCTGAATGGTGATGGTTCGATGATGATCTTCTCCAAAAGCTCTATCAATTCGATTGGGAGGTCTGCTTGAAGGAAAGCCTTGACGGTGATCGAGACGTCGTCGGGGTCTGTACATTCAGGCAGAGCAGTTGCGACAATCTAAATAACGAGGTAAGTCTATGGCGAAAGATAGATATAGAAAAAACATACTTGGTCAATTAAAGCCCGGCGGTAGATGTTATCATGTGTGAGAACTTGGGCCCATAGCTCTGGTTGACGGCGTTTGATAAGATAGCGCGCTTGTTGTTTGAACATAGAGTTGTCGTTCGTGATGGCAATCAACTCGTCATCGCAAAGACCCTTGGCATATGCAATGTATGCAAGGTAGGGATCACGGGCCTCGCAGAATTTACCAACGACTAGGGGTTCATACAACTACAGAAAGAGGCATTAGAAGACCATATAGAAGACCATACCTAAGGTTGCTAGAATTTCTTACATTATTTTCTTTGAGGAACTGTTCGGGATTGCTATTGCTGTCAATGTAAATCTTGGCAAGGGCGTTGAAGACAGCAGGATCTTGGCTGCCAGCCTGCACACGAGCCTCAAGCCATGGCAGAATTAACTTCAGCCTATTCCTTTGCTCCACCTCATGAACCAGCTCATCAATTGGGAAGTTGCCTGTAACAGAGGCCAATAAACTCTTGATCGTCGCTTCATCACAATCAACATCCAACAGTCCCCCAATAACTTGAGGTGTCCGCACTGAGTTTACGCGCTGAACATAGACTTCAATGAACTTCGTCAGTCCGTTCTGGTACAAGTAGAGAACGAGGTCATGGACGAAGTCAAAGCGATCGCAAACGATGATCAAAGGAAGTTGGTCTTGAAGTTTTGCTTCCTTCAGGAAGTTCTTGACCTTCTCCGGGTTATAGTAGTTGCTCTCCCGACAGATGCGCTCGACTTCACGAATCTGACCGGTTCGGGTGGCGGCTTGGATGTACTTGAAGTGGACCTCCGGATCTTCGCTGAGATTGACAATCGATCCAAGGTAGTAGTAGAGACCTTCGAATGTCTTGAAACTTTCGAACATTTCAATGAGCTTGATGGGGCCTAGAATGTCGGAATATTTTGTCGCAATCTGGATGACGACCTGCAAGTTCTGGCGAATATTCATCCGCAACATCTCTTGGAGGCAGATCATTGATTGCTCTGTCGTCAGGCGGCTGAAGTAGTTAACGAGCCACTGATAGGATTATTAGACACGCATGGGCAAAAAAACCGAAACCCAGACTTACGTCAGGAGGCAGTGTGGCAGCATGGACGATAACACGTTTGATATCGGCGATGTCTTCATAAAGCTCCAATGCCTGGAAATTGTGTTGCGTAAGAAAAATTACTGTGCGCCGATAAAATAAGGAAGCGTACGCGTTGCAATAAACCAGCTTTTTCACACAGATTTGCAATTCTTGGGCGGTCATAGTGAGTAAACATTTCATTACCGAGGATCGCATCGGCAACTTGAGGGGCATGGACTAAGTTAAGTTCAAGGAGACGGGTCTGTAAATGGCCTTGTTCCGGCTTGTTATCCTTGAGCGCATCAAGCAAGAAAGACGTGGCGGGCTGGATCATGTTTTGCGACATGAAAATATCGACGACCTAGGTAACCAATTATAATCAGTCGCTCATGTAATGATTATTTGCGTAGCTTCACGTACCCGTTCAATATCAACAAGAGGACCGCTCTCATCGTTCGCTAGCTGTGCAGCAAATTCGGCACCCTTCTCAGGATTCGTGCGCATTATGTGCTGCAAAAGAGCAACATAATCAGGAGTGTAGCCGACCTTCTTCGAGTATAGTACGATCTTGTCAGTTTGGCCAGTCTCAGCGAAACAGGCGACGACCTTGTTGGGGACATTGGCACGAAGGTAGACACTGAGGGCCAGTGTCATGTCGTGTAATCTCACAATGTCGCCGAGTTCCTCGCTGCATGTCAACTAGAAAATAGAGGATCAGACGACATTTGGGGGGAGGGATATTCTGCCTACCTTATTCTCCTTCAACCACTTTTCCAAGAGCTGTTTCCTTCCTTGCTGGAGAACAGGTCTGGCAAGTTCAAGGGACTCCAGGTGGTTGAGCTCGCCCTTCTCCAAGAGAATGCCGAAGTACTGAAGGATAGGGGAGAGACCGCCAGGAGGTGCAGGAGCTTGCTTAAAGGATTCGATGACGGCGGTCGTCCGCAAGATACCCTGCAAAAAGTAACCATTTATAAACATAGAAAAAGGTCACATAAGAGACAACACTTACCCTGGGAGAGTTAGCTGCAACTTTGGCAGCCTCGCCAAACTGTCCAGACTGGAATAGCTGCTGGTATTGCTTCACATATAAGTCATCTGCACCAGGCAGGTTTGCACGACTAGCAAGCTTGAAAGCGAGATCAGTGTTATTTAGTGTCGTTAGAATGTAAGGGATGATGGTTTGTTCATCAACATTGACACTAAGGACTTGGCCTTTCTTGTTCACACCGATGATGCCATTTGTGGCCTCGTGTTCGGCAGTCACGAAAATGGTCTCTCCGGAAATGCGGTTCATGTATATGCAAGCACCGGACTCCAGGTCATACAGGTGGATGAAACCAAACTTAGTGACGAGGTAGACGATACCGTGCTTCTTTGAAACTTGCATTGCGACAGGGAAATCAGCAGTCGCCTCCGGAGGGAAGTAAATATCAACATTCTTCTTCGTGAAAGGGGCATCAGGAGCCTGGTGGTCTATCTCAACAACGTGAAGCTACAAAGCGCGAGTTAACCAAATTGCAGACAACATACATTCTATTGCTGACCTTGGCACCAGTAGCGGTTCTAACAGCGAATGTAAACAGCTTTGTGGGTTTTTGATGACCATTTAACTTCAGTTCTGCGAAAGCAGCAGCATGTCCCTCGATGGGCTGGCTGACTCCGCGTTCTCTGCTATATAGTTGCATGGAGCCCTTGATCTTGAACGCAGACGGATTTGTAGTATTACCCGAGATACCGATGAGGACAAGCCATTTCTCATCCGGAGTGACGCGATAGTTAATAATTTGAGTGCCTGCAAGCGTTGGATGACGGTCGAATATCTTCTGAGGAGGCGAGGTCTGGTCTGAAATTGTCCAGTGATAGACCGCCGATTCGGAGACCATTCCGATGGTAGTGTCGGAAACCCATTTCCAAAACACAATGTCTTCATTGTTGTTATGGGATTTTACCTTCTGCTTGGTGTCAATGTTGAAAATCTGCAACGTTCGACCAGCTGATGAAGATGGTTAGAATTTACAACAACAACGGTAGCCTAACGAAGGGTTTGGACGTACATCGTAATGCCAGAATCTTTTGCTTAGGGTGCATGATTGCGGAATCAGCAGAAATAGGGCGGCGGAAGACATTATTGGCATCGGACAAGTCGACGATGACAACTTGCCCTTGGTCATTAACTTTTTCGCGTACACAAATGAAATGATCAGATTCTAGGGTTAACGTCTTGGGTAATAGATAAGTCAATAAGCAATACAACTTAATCAACTTGGATGCAACAAACCTGAAGGAAACATGAACAGAAAGAGAGATATTGAGTACAGCAAGCAAGATACGCATGTCGCGTCAACGCACCTGGAAGGATATAGAAGCGGGCTGAACGCCCAAACTAGAGAGCTGTAAATGCTCGCAGAATGCAATTGGTTTTGAGGCGTCGACGGCAGCCATGATGGGGTGGTCGTCCTAAGGGACTCTGCGGACTGCGCGGCGGTGGATGGTTGGGTTGATGATGAGGGGTATGCTTTATTTGTCTCTGTTTGATTCCCGTTTCTTCCAAGCACCGCCACATCTATTTCCCGACAGGTTAAGCAACATCCATTCTCTCCTTCAAAAATGCAAAGCGACGACGTGATTTGGTCGGTCATAAACCACCAGTTTTGTTCTTATAAAGTCAAGTGGGTCTATTCTATGTGTCGGGGTTGGTCTGAGCTCACAGTTATTCCCAGAACTACTACACAGAATTTTTGTCGCAATGAATACAATGTCACTGGTCTCTGCAACCGTCAATCCTGTCCACTCGCCAATTCTCGATATGCTACCGTGCGAGAGAAAGAAGGTATGCTTTATCTTTATTTCTCCCAAGAGGTGCTAATTTTTCTGAAGGTATTCTCTACCTCTACGTAAAAACTATCGAACGAGCACATTCACCTGCTCATATGTGGGAGCGTATAAAACTATCGAGCAGTTACGCAAAGGCTTTAGAACAAGTATATTTAAGTCTTCCTTTTACCAACTGCATGTTTTTGAATATCCTCAATCAGATAGATGCCGAACTTATTCATTGGCCTAATTTCACCATCCACAAATGCAAGCAAAGAGTCACAAAAATTACTCAGTATCTTATTAAAATGCGACGGCTCAAACTACGGCAGCAGTACATGCAATTATTTTTTTCCGGTCTTTCTGGTTCTTACTCCCTCTTCCAGACCAAAATTAATTGGAGTCAAGAAGAAACTTGACCGCAGAGAAGCAGTTAGAGAACGAAAAGCATTGTCGGCTGCGCATTTGGAACGCTCCATCGAAAAAGAGCTAATCGAGAGATTGAAATCAAAAGCTTACGGAGATGCTCCTCTGAATGTGAATGAGAATGTCTGGCAGGCAATTCTCGATCGCGAACGGAATGGTGGTGACGCTGAGAAAGAGGAAGCAGAGCTAGATTTGCTCGATGATGAAACAGATGAAGAGGAACTTGAAGATGAATTGGAGGGTGAATGGGGAGAGAGGGAATTCGTGAGCGATATTAGCGGAGACGAGGACGAGGACGACCTTAGCGACCTGGAAGATGCGGCTGTGAGTACCCACATCCCAGTTTTTCCTCAAATGATGCTAATCATGTCATTCCAGGATGAAGAATCAGAAGAAAGTGAAGGTAGTGAAGATGAGGAACACGACAGTGATGCAGAGGAAGAAAAACCCACATCGACTTTGGGAAAACGGAAAGCTCCTCCTACCAAAAAGCCTCTCAAAAAGAGACCCGACAAAAAACCAAAAAGTGAGTATGATTTGTTAAAATTCTGTGGATTCTTCTCAAGTTCCATATTCAGAAGGGCCAAGGGTGGAGGTGGAGTACGAACAGGAGATGGAATCTATACCGCTTTCAAAATCTGCGTTAGCCAATTGGTAGCATCCGTGATAAATACGCTTTGTAGGCAGATGGCAGAATGGGTCGCTTTTCTTGCGTTTCTAAAAGAGACCATGCGTGTTTCAATTTCTCCCTGGTCGAAGTCTGATAAGCCAATGTTTATTCCTGGCCTCCGACAAAGTATGCTGGAGCCTGGAGGGAAAAAGATCCGTCGAAGGAAACTACTTCTCACCTTGAGACAGATGCAAAGACCTTAAAAGGCATACGGAAAAAAGGAGTTTAATCTATACACTAGCGAAATACATGGTATGCGTGGTATCAATGAGGAAAAGAGCAAAGCGAGGCACAGGAGAGTAGTGTACTGTGCAGATGGCGGTGAATAATGTGTGCGCCTGCCACAGCGACCGTGAGTAGGCGGAAACATGGGTATAACTATAACTCAAGCAATGTCAGAAGTCGGGATTAAAAGAAGAATAGTGCTCGCCAATTGTAGTTGGAGGGATAGTCATGAGGCGGTCCTCATCGCGGCAGCCATATCATCCGAAAAAGAAATCGTAAGAAACCCATCCCTCCAACAGTCTACATCACTATACAACTCCCGTCCCCTGACCCCTTTGCTCGAGTGCTTAGCGACACCCGCGCCGCTTCATAGAACACCTCCGTCACTCCTCTATTATGCTTGGAACTGCATTCTGAAACAGGAGTCAGTCAAAGAATAGGCAGGCAGGAGGACATGGACACACCAAGATAACGGGAAGCTCTTATTCGTCTAGCAACGGCAAGGCCCTCTTCATATTGCACTGTATGTGTCCCATACCGCTTCAGCCTCTCTTTGACCGCTGGATCATCTCTTAGATCGCATTTCAAAGCTAACGGAATATCGATAAATAAAAATAACACGTTTATAACGTGTCAAGGATACTAACCGACAAGGACAAGCTGTCGCCACTGTCAGCAGGACGGAAAGAGATAAACTGATACGGTCCACTCACCTTCACACCCGGACAATATTCTAGGATTTCATCGAGCCACTGCAGAAGGGCGCATGAGACCACAAACAGTGGGAGTTCAATTTCTGACTACCTTAGATTCGACGTTTTCTAAAGATACCGGGTTATCCACAGAAAAACATATCATGACGACATGTGTTTCCGCGTAAGATAATGATCGTAGGCGGTCGAATTCCTCCTGGCCTGAGTAGAGTAGCAGATAAGAAGAATTACAAGCATATTTATCGGTCATTGGACATATAAGAAAAAGACAGAGGTACAAACCGGCCGTGTCCCATAAGCTCAGTTCCACCATTTGTTCGTCGACGTAAATATCATGAACATAATTCTCAAAGACCGTGGGTTCACTGTCGGAGAAACATTGAGAGGGCGTCGAACAAAGTAAACTTGCAACTGTACTAGACTTGGGTGAAGAACCCGCGCGTAAAGACATTCAACAACGACGTTTTACCTGCAAATGTCAGAGATCACTATGAAGTAATGTCAAACAGATGTAACCAACGACAGGGACGTACCACATGCACCATCGCCACAGACTACGACCTTGACATCTATCTCAGCACCTCATTCACAGGTAAATCCGAGCCAAAATGGTATGCACACCTTTCTCTGTATCTATGAGAGTGGTTAGCATGTTGCTTGTGGCATACGCCGTCAAAGCCTGTTAAACATACTGGTCTACCGCGTCCGAAAGAAGTACTTTTCGTTGAAGTGCCGCATAGAGACATGTCCCACTGCCGATATAGATGGGGGAAGTAGACAACAAGGAGGTGAAAAGGAGGAAAACCAGAGTGGAGAAGTGAATATCCTTGGCCAAAAGCACCGAATTCCATGACATTGAACTTACACCGCCAACACACCACGTGATGCGGAGTCCTTCATTAATTCATGAATCATAACTGGTCGACGCGGAGGCAAATCCCAAAATATATATAATACATCGATAAAATACAAGACGTACACAAGCAGTACAGATGTCGTATCCTATCATAGATCACTTCTACGCACGTTGGTATACGTAATTTCACTGAGATATTTCAACAGATATACGAATACAGAAAATAAGAACTTGAAGAAAAGCGATGGCGGTAGCTCAAAAGCCACGCTGGCTAGATCAGCTTTTAAGGCTGCATTGCCATTGTGTTCACAAAATCAAGCCAAGTCGCCTGCATGTTACTGTCTGGGGATCCCGAGGCTCTGCGTTGCACAGGCTGAGGGTTGTTGTCGACCAAAAGGGCATGTTCATGATTGAATATATTTCCATTTCCATTTGACGTCGATGCAAGGCCATAGTCGTACACGGGGAAGTATTGGGGGAAATTGGTGTCATGCTGGCCGCCTGAGATATCCATTGCGGTTTGGTGTGATCCCAAGGTGCTCGACTGAGACTGCATTACGTTCTGCATTGGTTGTTGCCCCATATATGATGCTTGTTCGGTTGGGTATCCTGTCTGCAACGTCGACATTCCAAACATCAACACCGGGGAGATTTCGCTTTCCGAGTAAGACCCATGGCCATTCATAGGCGAAGAAAATGAGCTGTTGTTCGATGCTACATGTTGCGTATGTTCTTGGTACAACGAATGCTCCTGTTGATGGCCTTGGACTTTGAAAGAATCCAAGTACTCGCGAACACTTGGAGGGAGTTGATTGTGTAATCCAGGCGATAATGGAAGGGGGACTATCGGGTTCTGTGAAACAGGCGACCTGTCCATTAGAACTGGTGACGAAGGCTCTTTCTTCGTTACCAGCCGGGTCTTCCCACCCAAGACATTCAACTCGTCGTCGTCCCCATCTGGAGTCGTAGGGCTTGAAGGATTAAATCTGGTCATGGGTGATCCCTTGCCCCGACGGAACTCCTCCAGACTAAAATGTGCCTTTTCTTGGAGGTGAAGCATAATACTCTAAATAGTATTGATGAAATCGGGCAGAGTATTAAAATATATGTTAACTTACCAAAACCTTGTTAGCTCGGAAACCGGACGCAGCTTTGGAAAAGAGCTCGCAGGCAGAATCCAATTGGACTAACGCCGACGGTGCTAAACTCATAGATGGGCATCTGGTGACAATAGATCCTAAAATGATCTGACGATCGTGGTCAGTACAATACCCGTGAATTGTATTTAAGTAGAATAGACATACAGAACACGAAAACATATGGGTCCATAGGAACCACATTCTTTCGCAGGGTTCCTGGAGTTGAGTATACAGATTCCTCATCATGGCAACAAGTGACCCGGCACTTCGGTACGCCGCAATTACAGAGGTTCCGTACGGACTACCAAGGGGGTCCTTCGGATGATCACTAATCGCCCGGGCAAAAAAGCTTCTGTGCAAGTAAAGCAGGTCTTTCAACCGGTAATGAAAAGAGTTACCGTAAGTCTATCCAGAAGGCGACGAAATAGGAGATAACGCTTACTCATTTCGCGGATCGCCAACACAATATGGCGCTGTAGCGTGAGCATGATCGTGTCGGGATAGCCTCCTTGTCGTGGCTGAGAATTTCCGAACCCGGCCACTTGAAGTATTGGAGGCACAGGGAAAGCTCGTAGTTTCCTGTCAAGCTGGAGGACTGTAGCATAAGTTGGCATTTTTGCGCCAAACGCTTGGTCATGGAGTAGCGTCATGCATTCGGAGGAGAAACGATACTTCCAGTTATTAACTACCAAGAAAGCAAGAAAAATCAATCGGTGGCCTAGTGTAAAGATCACTTAAGGAGTTATACGTACAGCTATTTTCATCGGAATTGTCGTCCGGATGAGGCATCTTGGTATCAAAATGTGGCGGGAAGAACGACGGAGGCCTGCTGAACGTAAAACATTGCCAGGAGTCATATGTGAATAACTCCCAAAACAATTCTCGGCGTCTAATAGTTTCGACAGCATCCACTTTCCATTTGCCACTGTCTCTATCTATATATTTATGAGCTGTGTGTTATCCCGATCCTAGAATGACGGAAGGACTCACGGAGGCCAATCTGGCGGAAGCCACAATTCGAAGTCAGCGAATTTGGAATGCAGCCTATAAATAGTAACTTACACTTTGCGCCACCTTGACTGTCAGGCCCATGGTCGCCCAACGAGCACCAGAGCTAGTCCCATGACGATCAGCCAGGAAGAGATAGTAAGTCATGAGGTACTAGAAACAGCCAAGTATTATGAAGATCATGATGCCAATTTGATCACCAGCTACTTACCAGCGCTTGCACTGCAGTGAGGGTGGGATCATCGAAGACAGAATGGTGGAATAGTGAGGCTCTTGCCAATTGGTGGTATTTCTCCGCATCGAGGTTGTACGCCGTTAATGCGGGGTTCATTAGCGAGCCAAAAGCGAGAACCATGAACATCAGAGCAAGTCTATGTGCCAGCAGCGGTTCATCAGGTATAGGGCCGATGTTCTGATCATAAAATTGATTATAAACTTCACTGTCGAAGGATTCCATGATGATTGGATTGTACCTGAGAGAAATATTCATTTCAGTGGAGTGGATATATCTGGAACAATATGCTCACATCCATGCTGCGTGAGTATAATATATAGATCGCAACTCCAAAGCGATCTCTGCCGGCGGCAGATACCAGTAAAGGGTTTGTAGGCCCACATTCCCACTGCTGGCCAGCGGGGAAATCGGGAACGACGACGCTCGAGCAAGAATTTCTGGCGGCAAAATATTCCGTAGACTGACCAGATGGTCGTCCGGTTCGATTTCTTCAGGTAGTTCATTCTATAAATGGTTTAACTGCTGTTCTAAGTTGATTCGTGCTGCTGTTGGGCTTACTTGAAGGAAGTACTGGATGTCAGGGTTAGCAGTCGGGCCTAGAACGTAAAAGGTACAGAACTTACCCAAGAGTTTGCAGTTTGACCGTAGTATTTTGTCTTGCCCGACAGGGCAATTGATAAAGATCCGAATGCATCTACAACATCTGGGTTATGTTCTTCTTCTTTGACGGTGGTCGGTGATGATTTGAGGGTAGCAACGTCTCTCTGGAGTGGAGCCTTAATCTTTAGAAGCTCTTCTGAAAGAAGAGGATGAGGTTCAGATGATAGATGAGAATGCGATGCCCGCAAGGCATCTTCCAATTGTCGAACCCGATTAGCAAGTTCGGATATCTTTTCGTGCAGTTCTTGAGTAGATGCTAGAACAAATCTAGATCTTTTAGATTAGACGACCAGAATCAAGTCAAATAGAGGGAAGGGCCTACCGATTGCCTTGTCCAGTGGTCAAAGATCCCTGATAATGATTTTAATGATTTTTTGAAGCACTACAGGGCAAGAAAAGAGACCCACGTCCGGACAGATTGCACCGCATCCTCTCTTCACGCATGAGCTGCACGGAATCGCACGATCGCATCGTAATTTCAATCTGGAGAAGGGAATTATTAGCAAACCAATGACGGCGCAAAAGACAGGGGATGGAAATCATTTGCCTTCGGCATTCAGCACAGCTTAGACGGGTGGCGCCCTTTCTTCGCTTCTTTGTAGGACTGTCTCCGCCTGAAAGTCCATCCATTTTCTGCTTCAGAATTGTCAGGGGATAGGGCAAAAAGGAGAGTCGAAGTAGATGATGGGAGTAGAGGGAAGAGAGTGGCTCTGACAAGTTGAGATGGCAGATGGCAGATGAGAAGGCCGTGCCCGATTTCTTGTAAGATAGCCGTATCGTGCAGGGTCGGAGATGGCCGATCCCATCAGCCGATCTGCTTCCGTTTATTCAACTGTGGCTGTGCTCCGAGTTGTACCGCGATTATTCGGCCAAGCCTTGCTATGTAACAACATTCTGAACTGACCAGCGCAAAGCAGTCTGGGCTTAGTTATACTCTAAGCACTGTTTTCTAGGACACTATTATTCTTCAGGTACCAAATCATAGTCGCCTCGCTTCTATTGCCAGTGTCATCCCTGCAACCTGCTCGATTAGTCAAACCCAAAGACGATAACAATCACTTTGTTCTCCTCTACCCAAACCTCACATCGGCAAAGTAATTTACGACCTGTTGCTCCTTCTGATCGTTTTTTAATGCTCTCGCATGGTCCTCCACTATGTATTCCTTGCCACATTCCGAAGATTTGACAAGTCTATCCAAAAAGTAACTATTTAGTTATCAATTCCGTAACCTCCGGCTGAACTCCGGAGGGCACGCCATTCCCGATCGGTCCAAGCAGGAAGATCACTTATCGAGATAACGACCAAGTATGTCGAACGTATCGAGCCAATAGTTTCGAGCCTTCTGCACGGAATCCAATAGAATTATTCGATTCCTGATCCGTTTTACAAGAGGATGCAGCACTTTGTCCTCGAGTAAATCGACTGAATATGCAGTAGATGTCTCCTCTGTCCAATTACCCCGCATCTATTTACGTCGTGTTTAACCGCCGATCATTTGGGGTTAAAACTCGAGGAGTATGCGTATGCTCTCCCCGCAGACCCCAATTCCTTTTGCACCAAGTAGGTGGAAGCGTTTGTTCTGATAGTTTTGGTCATGTGTCCTACAGTGCGGCTCCACAAGGATCCCGCCACAAGTTTAGGTTATTCTGGGATCACCCTTCCGCAGAGTACTTACCCTCCGGATTAGACATACCTTGAACAGCTTTTGAAATGATAGAATCAGCGTGGCCGATGTGCTTATACACAATGTTACTCACGGGTCAACCTTCCGGGACTTTTTCTCTGCATTTGGTGTTAAGGTGCCTATCCCGTGTTACTAAAAGGAACATGGTTCCGTCAAGGTCATAGAAGTCCTTTCGCCTAGACGAGTCGCTCCTTCCGACGGAACGCAGCCGCGCAGTAGGGTTCTATAGGATAAGGTGCTAGAAGCCAGTAGTAGGAGGAAGCCGAGTGCTGTCATGTATAGGTACTCAACTCTTCACATCGATCAATGCTCTGTGATGGTTATTTTTCAACGACTGATGGTATTTCTGAGAATCTCGAGTGTGAGAGTTGGGACGGGCAGCCGGGCCAACCCCAACTCATTTGTAAACATGATTGCGAACCCATTTTTACAGGTGGAAACTTAAAAATTCCCCAAAAAGAGATGCCAATGTCAGCGGCCGGTAGAAAGTCAGGTTTGCAGACGTACTAGTAGTAGATAGACGTTCCACGTGTTTTTTGACATATCGTGAATGAATCGGCGATCGGGGCTGACAAAAGTTCTCAGGATATCGCCATTTTATGTCAAACATAACTATCTTGTTTCTTGCTGAATCGGCAATTCCTGTACCCCTAAACAGCAGAGCGAGCCACGTTTCCCGATCACAAGTAGTAAACATGGTTACCACTTTGGGAACATTTCTTGCCATTTCAAGTATCCAATTTCAAATCCCTTAAATCACCGGAGTCGCCCCAAATCTATGAGGGGTCCGACCAGCTGGTCTTCGGAGAGGTATACTTCTTGTTGGTTCAAAGACACTTGGAAGCCAACCATAATGAAGGATTCGATGAAAATTTTCAGGAGCAATGAAATTAGCACATGTACAACGAAGGCATGTTTATCTGTAAAAGACGCATTTCGGCAGATTACAGAATAAGGTACAGATTAATAATGTATCATAGAAATCCAGTCAGTCTCCAATACAGATTACCGACATTACAATTAAGGGAAAGGCAAACGAAAAGAAGTCATAAATTCCATCCAACGTGCATAGTGGTAAAAGTGCATCAACGATGCCGGTATCTGTCCTCAACTGCTTAAAAATATCATTTTGAACCCTAAAACTTAGGAATGTAATGGAAGTAATGGAACTTAGCGCAGTCCATCCGGGTGCGATGCAGATATCGGTACTCGGACAGGTGTGCCATCCAAATTGGTTACCTCATGCACCATGATGTCCTCTCCCAAACCCGCAGCCTTCAGATACCCCGCATTCCCCAGTCCATTAATATCGCTCCCTGGGCTGATGGGCTCCGCCACGCTTGACGCATCCGAGTGGCTGTATACCGAGTCGCGCATGGATCCAGATGGGGTCCTCATCGCCGCAGCGTTAGTCTGCAATTGGGACAGCTTAGGTGACGGTGCTTCACGCGACGATATGCTTGATCGAGAGCCGAAGAACCCACCTAATTTGCGTGAAACTGGGGCAGCCCCGATTGGCATCGCAGATGGAGGTGGATCTGGTAAAGAAAGCGCCATATTTGACGACGACGATGTAACAGTCGCTGACTGTGGAACAGCACCCATACGTAGAGAATCCACACCACTGCTGCTACTGCCCCACAATTTGAACCCCCATCCGGTCGCAGTCTTTTTTGAGTCCGAAGACTCTTCTGCTCCTGTTGTCATCGTTGGTGGTGGAGGAAGCTTCACCGCAGCGTTGGGTTCATTGGCACCAACGTTATTCTCAGCAATGAATTCCCTTAGAGCTGTTACACATGTCTCGGATGCTTCCTTGGCTTCCTTGGCTTCTATCAACTCGTGTTTCGTAGTTTCTAGTTCATCCTTGACAGCTTGTAATTCTTTACGCAGGGATTCAAATTCTGCCGAATTTGATGGCTGTGCCGAAACAATGAATTGCTGAGGGTCATTCTCCGGTGAAGGCTGTCGACCAAATAGGCCTGATAGTCGGCGGCTGTTGCCCGTAAGCGATGCTTCTGCAGCAGCAATGTGAAAAGCCTGGCTATTCGGGCTCGGAGTGAGGTCTGGACTAGGGAAGGATCCCAAGTGTGAGTCCGAGACAGATACGCCACGCTTGTGGCTGCTTGGCCTTCCTTGCATGGATCCAGTTAGAGGAACAAAGGATGCACGTTTTGACGATGGAGGGCTGGTAAAAGAGCCAAGTGTCATTGAAGAAGCGCGGGAGATATCGATGGGAGCCATGCTCTGGCGTCTCTGTTCCGTTTGCAGACGCATAAGCCCTCGTCTAGAGGAGGCAAAGGCCATAATTAGATAGCTCATTTTAGTGCTAAAATGCTGAATTTTACCTGCTCTCTTCGACCTTTGCCCTAAGCATTACGATCTGCTCCTCGTCATCCTTCATCTTTTTCCTCATCTCCACTCGTTCCTCTTCCGCTCCAGTCGCCTTGTCCGTCAAAGCCTGAAGGGCATCTTGCGTTACCGCTTCTCGATGATTGGCCTCGGCTAGCAATTTCACCAAGTCATCTCTCTCCTGCGTCATATCAGCCAAGGACTGCCTTAGCTGTGTAACGATATGCGCCAAGATCTCCGGGTCAGGCGATAGATCGCTCCCATTGTGAGCATGACCTGGCTTGGATTGCGACCTGTTCCTCAGGCTAAGCACCTCGCCCTCGTGAGCATGGGTCATACTGTCGTATCCGGGTGTGACTGGCGGGCTCTCCATGTTGGCCAATTCCCTCTCCAGCTCAAGACTTAGATCAATAGAAAAGCGTCCTTGTGTGCCCCGCCCTCCGACCTGGTGTTGTCCTTCGATCTCGGCAGAAAGTGGTGCCTCAAATTCGACGCGGTGATAATTTTCTCGATCGTCTCTGAAGGTCTGTCCTGAGCTCGGGTTCACGCGACTTGTAGATCGTGAGACGGAAAGAGATTGGGAGTTGGAATGTGATGAAGAGTTGCTTAAAGAGGCGGCTGGGAGTGACATTATATTTCAGAGACGATCGTAGCGGTGTTGTGTTAGATTTAGCAAAGTCAGTGCCACGTCAAGCCGATGCTAGTTGCCTTGTAACCTAGGAATGATTACTCCGGTGTCGAAGCGCCGTGTGGTTAGTCTTGCGGGTCCGAGAAACAATTGGTGATACTAATAGCAAATCGACGCGATGGCTGGCGAGAACGATGCGCAGCCGCGGATAAGTAAGCGTTATTCTGCGGCGATGGAGACGGTCAATGAGGCTTTACGCCTCTACGCGTATAAATATCTCTGTCTTGTGTGGACGCAGTAGTGGACGGAACGAACATAAGCTCGCGTCCAACTCGAGCCCAATGGTCATGGAAACAGATCTACGTATCACGTGTGCTAATTATACGTCGTGCAAGTCAATGTCAAAACTCATGTCAATCTCGTACATATACAAAAGTTGTAAGAAACAGAAATGCAATCGCTGACATCCCATATATGCCCTCAAAAGACCAATCAAATAGAAAGAAGAAATGTAGATGTCCTTCAAACCCTGACATAGCAGCACCCATGGCAACAATATCCACCATGCTGCCCAGGTTGTAAACTTGTCGTCGCATAAACACACCAGGGACCGCATTCTTCAGGGGCCTGATTGAGGTCGATACCCGTCAGGCAATACCAGAAGCCTCCAGGTCGCTTTGAAGCATTTTCTAGTAACACCTTCATTGATAAATTGTCTCCCAAAACGTGAAACGGTCATACCCGCATTATATTCCCCGGATTGACCGTTACTTTGGCCATAGATCTGAGGCTGTGGAGTAGCTTGATAACCGGATCCATGATTTCCTCCACCACCATAACCGCCAGCCCCGGATTGTGACCAGTCAGGATGATGGTGCACTGCTCCCGATGACGGGAAATTTGGATTCGGTGATAAACTCGAAGGAGGTGGGGGTGGTGCTTGAGGTTGATAAGGGGCAGTACAACCTTGCGGACTAGCCCTGGAAGAGAGTTGAGCCAATGATCAAGAAGACTAAGGACGAGCGCCTACTCTTTTGCTATGCCGTTATACATGTGTATATGGCCACCTTCGAAGATCTGGCACCGACCACCGTCACCTAGATCCTGTTCATCGCATAAAGGCCTCCCAAACTTTCCTTCCAGTCCCTGCTCTCTTCTGAAGAATTCATAAATGGGCCCATACACAGCGAAGGGTTGGGTCAGCTCAAAGGGGAGATCATTCTGTGCCACCTGAAGACCGCCCATTCCTTGCTGTGAAGCTCCAAGATAGCCACCAGCTTGGGGAGAATAAGGCCGATGGCTTCCTCCAGGTGACTGCGATGATTCCGCATTATTCAAAGAAACTAGAAGACCGGACATGAAATGGAAATTTTGGCCTGGCTTATTGGGGTTGTCATGTAGGCGATTCCATGGTTCACCGAGCACTTGAAGACTCGAGTCATTTTAAGATAGTGGGACAGTTACAGTTACAACTTACACTGCACCACGGATTTTCGTGCTAAAGGCTGAGTCAGAACTGCAAGTTGGGACCACTTTCGTTGAAAATTGGGAGGCTGTATGGCAGCCAAATAATCAATTCAAACTTTTGAGATACCATGCATAACCATACCATCTGGTTCCAAATAAGAGCCCGAGTAGTCAGTTTGTAGCGAGCTGTGCAGTGCTCAGCAGGATATCTGAAATCCAAGTCATTAAAAAAAATTGACCATAAGGAAGTGAAGAACCTCACCCTTTGGCAATGCCGCCGTAACTATGGATATGTCCTCCTTCGAAGACAGAGCAGCGCCCTCCATCGTCCAGCTCCTGTTCATCAGTCAGCGGTCGTCCCCAACCCGAGTCAGTTTGCCCAAGACTTTTCCAAATGTACCAAATCTCTCCGTAAATAACGTAAGGAAGACTGTTGTTATTGATATTGACGAGATGGCCTCCATCGAAACGGAACCGTTGTCCTCCGCATGCATTCTCAGTCAGTTCACGAGGAAGGCCAAGGAGCTCCACAATCATCTTCCCTGAAGGATGACGGACAGTAGAGAGTTCCATCCATCTCTTGTGAAAGATTAAGGGCTACACATAACGAAACAGAAAGGAGTCGTTCAGAAATTGAAGAAACATCATGAGAATTTATTTACCAGACCTCCAGGCCCTACTCCAAAGGGGCTCACGGGAGCAACAGGCTTATATTTTGCAATACAATGCTCCGCTGGGAAACTTGTCGTCAAAGAAGTTAAGAAACAAATTTCACTTCTGGAGAACATTGTCACTTACGGCTCGGCAACTCCGCCCATGCCATGAATATGTCCCCCTTCTGTGATGCAGCACTTGCTACCATCAGGAAGATCCGTGACGCTAGTTATTGGCCGACCAAAACATCCTTCAGCTGGACCTCCGAGCTTTCTGTGCAACTCGTATATTGGGCCGTACGAATAGACAAGAGGGAACCTGCCAGTATGGTCATACCCGCAGATCCACCCACCCCAGAAAGTCATGGTGTATCCACCAGACTGATGGACGACAAAAACATCTCCACGAACCTGTCCGAGTATCTCTGCGATTGACTTGCCGCTGGTAGAGTCTATGACTGTCTTGAGGCGCTCATATTCTGCACGAAATTCCGGCGGCTAAAAAAATGCGAAAATGAATGAGTTAAAAGCAAGTAATAGCATAGAAAGCAACACACCGCTCTCTCCATGGCAAGGGGGTCGACAATGACTTTGCATTGAGGCGACTTAGTGGGATATATACTGTAGCAACCCTGAACGTGAAATATAAATTCAACGCTAACCACCGTTTGTGGGTAGAGTCCTGGCTAAGAATAGCATGCCAAGTCCAACGTTGCATTATTTCCAGTTATTCCCCTTTGTCAACGTCGGTAAAAAGTTAGTACTGCAGCGTCCATTATGGCTCTCAAATTAATGGGCCCGGCGCTGGAGTAGATATACTTTGCCGGCTTGAAGGGCCAAGGCAAACGTCAAGCAATCGTATTACCCTACCGAGCAGCGAAATTTTGAAGACGAAAGCGATTATCGCATCAGTCAATTGGTCGGAATTCCGTTGACTAACACTGCCATCCTTGACAGCAGTCAGCACAAACAAATACTAGTCGTTCTCAATGACGAGCAGCAGCCTGCAATGTGACTTTGAATATATGAACCACATGTTGATGTACGTATTGGGCGCACCGCTAGGGATTCATTTAGGATGTGGTATGATGTAGCAACAATGATCATGAGGTGTTAACACCAGGCAATGCACAGCCAGACTCGGTACTGAAGGTGTATAGATGAATCCTTACTGCTTCAAAAAGTGCCTGCGCAGCCTGCTGATTTCTGGGTTTCATGTCAACTTCCTCGAGCAGATGGTGTTGGCCAGGGAGATTTCCATCTCTACTTTCGAGCTTGACGGGAAATCAGACATATAGGGAAACTTGCAAAGATTGCAGCGTCCACATATAACTTGTAAATTGCATCTGCAGAGCTGATACTTCTTGAACGACCATGTCCATCTCGGGTTGACGATGGCTGGGTAAGACCAGGAAATGCAGAAAATGAACCGCCAAGGGGGGATTTATTCGGCTTAAACTTGAAAGTCTTCAATGTCAGACTTGCTTTTCCTATAGTTTGTCGAATCGAAGAATCAAAACAAACAGAGCGTCCATGAAAGATGATGTCGGGAAGAACACGTTTTGATTGAGTAGGATCGTCAAGAAAACGATATGGATGCGACCGAGAGCATTGGCAATAGTTTCCTGAACTGTTGTACTTGACCCGATCTAAGGACCAGAACATGTACTGTTTACCTTGCAGTACAAAGCGTGATTCATCCAGCTCGCGAGATAATCCAACGAGATTTGCAAGGATTGCGTATGACAACAGTGCCTGTTGAGACAGGGTCGTTGGAGGTTGAGTAAGTTCCCTTCTTCACCGATTTGCTCAAAATTAGCAAAATTGCATTCAAGTGAGAAGAAATATAGCAGAAAGATCCAAGCAGAGACTGAATAGAATGATGAATCAGATTGCTGGGGGTTGAACAGAAACATTTATTAGAAGGCCAAAGCATTTGATTTGTTTGTTACATGGTTACATACTCTTTAAGCGGTGTCAATACGGCCCATATTAATAATTGTCTCTCTTGCATTCATCTTCAATGGCCACGGCGGTCTACCAGTCAGGCTATGACCCTCTCAGCACCAATGCGTCCTACAGCGCCCCGCAGCCCACCAACGGCAACAGCAACGGTCTGCAGGAACTGAGCGCGGGCAAGTTTCCCCACACTCGCGCCCAGCTCTCAGCCATTG
This sequence comes from Gymnopilus junonius, assembly GCA_015501075.1. Lineage (NCBI taxonomy): Eukaryota > Fungi > Basidiomycota > Agaricomycetes > Agaricales > Galerinaceae > Gymnopilus > Gymnopilus junonius. Next base: position 145,071 of record JADNYJ010000052.1, on the reverse strand, counting down.
CTCGTCAGTACAAGCCACTCGAGAACTACGACAGCGATGCAGAGAACGATGATTACAATCGTGTGCCGACCAGGCTGCTCAACCAGGTCATATCATATCTCATTGATGAGCGTGAGGATGACCTCAAGTCTCTCTTGAAGACTGCTTATGGCTTGGACGACGAAAGTGTATGTCAAGCCAGTCATGCTGCTATGTTCCATGTTGATCCCTTTGTGTAGGTTGAGCAGAATGTGCTTGAGCTCATGCATAAGCACCGAGATGATGTTGCGGGTGTCCCCTTTCTCTTCCTAACTCCGACGCGCCGCCCCATTTCACGTCCATCATCGCGCGCTTCGACCACCTCCAACAACAGACTTAGGCCAGACACACCACTCTCAGCTCCAAACTCACCTCTGGGGAGTCTCTTTCGTAGGCCTCACACACCAATTGCCTCTCCTCTCGCACCTGCCACTGCAATGTCCACTAAATCAGATTATTCGCCCTCTTCGTCTCCGGTTTTAGCTCATGCAAATGTCACACAGGCACAGTTCACTGCGTCTCTTCCTGCATCGCCCCTTTCTTCACCCAGGCTTTTAAATGCGAAAGCGAGCGAGTTTAGACCTATTCCAAGGCCCCTCTCAGCTGCTGCTTCCCATTCTTCAGCATCGCTCCTTCGCGCAGATACCCCCTCTCCAGATTTATGGGCCCACAACTCACCTCGCGCGACGTCCAACCTCGCCATCGCAGCCCCTCTGATCGCGGAACAAGCCTTTACACCGTCGTCTTCTCTTAGTTCTTCATACAATCCTAAAGATGAAGATGAAGAAGATGACCCCTTTGATCCATTCGCGTCCAATCCTCTTCCAACCTTCCACTCCATCACCATATCAGACTTCGATACCTATGACACAAACCCCTGGCCTGCTACACCCGAGATTTCTCAACAAAATCAATGGTATTACCCTCAAGAAGAACTCGAGTCTGAGGATGCATCAGCTGCTCTCACAGATGGCATGACGCCATTTGATGTTCTCAGTTCCGTCTTTGGCTCGACCCTTGCCCCCTCTGAACTCGAAGAAGCTCTTGCCGCCAATGGATTTGATTTTGATCGTGCAATGGCATGGCTCGTCGATAGGGCTCTTCCTGCACCCCCTCCGCAAGGCCCTCAGAATCGCATGCAGCATTTGGGAGCTAGAGTTACTCTCGTATCTCGAGATGCCACTTCTGCTGCTAGAGGAGGGCCTCGTGGCGCTGCTTTCCAACCTGGCCGGCCTGCTCCAAGGTATGTCAATGGTCGTCCCGTTCCTGCTGGGAATAGGGTCTGTAGATATTTCGTTGCTGGCGAATGTCTGAGAGCAGACTGCCGTTTTAGGTGAGTCTAAATTTCATCTCAGGATTTTAACTACTGATAGCTGTATTCCTTTTAGTCACGATCTTGAACGTGCCTTATGTAGGTTCTGGCTGCGTGGTACCTGTGCAAAGCAGGAGAACTGCGAGTTTTTACATCATCTTCCAAAAGACGTTGATATGGCTAGCCTTAACGCTGTCTTGACACGGGCAAATGTCCCCCCAGGCACCGGTCCTCTTGCGGCGCACGCAGCCGCTGTTGCAGCCGCCAACCCACCACCCGACGAATTCCCTGTCCTGGGATACGAAAGTAACAACCCAGGCAGGATCCGCAAGTTTTCACCTTACAACGACCCAGGCCGAACACGGTTTGCAGCAGCCGTTAAGAAACCTGCTCCTCAACCTCTGCAACCGCAAGATGAGAATGGAAATATTAACATTATTAATGCGAGTACTAATACCGCGGCCAGGAGAGACATTATGGGTTCTGCCGCTGATAGTTTGCATCATCAGAGCGCGATTGTCGCACCGAAGCCTTCACCACGCCTCAAGCTTCGGCCGCCATTACTCCTCCCGACACTCCCCACCGGCGACATGGTGAACAACTTGTACATGTTGTACAGACAACGCGCACTACAACTTGGTGCAGCAAGGAACGCCTGCCTGTCCCGAGCAGCCGACGCTTGGAGAAGAGGCGATGGCGCGGCAGCCAAACGGTTTAGTAGAGAAGGGCATGACCTCAATTCGAAGATGTCGGCAGAAATGGCGGATGCTGCTGCTAAGCTTGTCAGAGAGCGAGCCAGGTTGGCTGAGCAGGCAGTCAGAGCACGGGATGCATCCTGGAGCGACGATCCTGGAGACAGAGCCGCCAGAGGAAAGGCATGTGGCGGCGGCTTTGGGGTGTGCTTGGGAATCGCAAGCACCATTAAAGTTCCCAATGGAGGTCCCGAGACTACATCGGAGGAGAGAACTGAGGCGATATTGGATCTGCACGGGTTACATGCAAATGAAGCCACTGAGGTGCTAGAAAAGTTTTTACTTGCGGTTAGTTTCTGTCCCTCGGACAGATGGAATATTGATTGATCGATTTTCCACAGCTCGAGCATGAACACTTCTATGGACTTGGTGAGCCTTTTTACGTCGTCCTTCTCAAACAGAATGCTAATAGTGTCCTTAGCATATGCCATTGTTGGTGAAGAAAAGCATACAGGCACTCAAGATGTCGCACGTGGCGCCTCTCGGGCACGTTTAGCCACTGGTGTTCGTGAGTGGTTGCATCGCTGGGGTTACCCATGGAGTGAAAGGGACGGCATCATCTGTATCGACCCTTTGACGCACTTGTCTGAGTGACAAAAAAAAATTAAACCATGTTAGTTTTTCCACCCCCACCCTCTATGCTGTATTTGCTGACTGATATACCGACTAACAGGACAAAAAAAATTCAAAGCAAAAAAAGAAGATTTTTAAACACGATGAGCTTATTAATCGGGAACCCTTTTAACTGTGGAACTATCTTTTCTTGATCTGAACCGCTGGCTGCGGCATTCGGCTTTTCGGGGTGTTGTACGAGAAAGAAGGAAAAAAAGAAACGAAGCACGAAGTATGAAGAATTGTAAACAAATCAAATAATGGTACAGTGCGCATATGCAAAATAGAGGCTTTTATACCAAAAACCTTGCAACTCTGGGAGCTGGAAGGGTTTCTCTTTTTCTTTGTCCTTTGTGCTGCCGTGTTGTCGATCATGATAATGCATGCGTACCTGACTAGACCTGTATTGTGTATGTATACCTGGGACTAAATGAATTAATGTGAATTTTTTCTTTTCAATCCTTTATCCTTGTTACAAGAACCAAACTTATAGTACAAAGTGAGTCCGGTTACTTTTAGTTGTGTATTGTTATCACACATCCCACTGGATGAATGCCACCTCCTCCCTCCAACACTCCTTAATTTCCTTGCCATCTTCCAGACAGCAATCCTTCTCACACGAGAAAATCATAGCAGTTCCCCAGTCCATACCGGTCTTTGCATTTTTATCTTCGTTCTTTAGAGCCTTCTGCACTGCCTGGCGCCTTTCCTCATCTGTCAATTTTTTGTTCTTGTCTTCGGGCTCCCAGGAAGGCCGGAGGACGTTGATGAGGTTGGGCATGAGTTGGCATTCGAATACTCGTGGAGAGTTACAGATGGGGCATTTTGAGACGGCGGAAGTGGAATATGTTCGTCGCTGGGGCTGAACCACTTTGAAGTCGGCCTTTGTTACTGGTAATGGGTCTTGATTCGGAGCAGGCCAGAGTAGGTCAAATAATTTATCTGACGCGAACGGAATAGGTGTTCCTTTTAATTCATATCTACATGTAATAGTATAAGCCTTGAACATTCTGCAATGGAAGAGAAGACGGACCTGATGCATTGCTCGGCTTCATAGCTCACTCTCTTGGTGAATCTCTCGAAAACGTGATCGACTTCTAATGAATCTTCATATGTTTCCTTTGCCCAGCTGATGTCCTTCTCTTTCTTGTCATCTTCTCCAAGTTCCTCCACCTTTACGCCCTGGGGTAAACGGGACTTAGGTGGCGGGGGGAGATATTCAGAAACAGTGGAGAGATATAATGAAGGATACGATGGAGCAGACCGCCATGGAGATTCACTGATCGTCGTAGATGCTATTGCAGTTAGCAATGATTCCTCGGACGCTTCGGATTCCATATCACTTTCCTGGTCATTATCTTCATCCTTTTCTGCCTCGACCTCCGCAGAAGGCTCTTCAGCCTGGAGAGATGGTCAGCAACATTAGATGTTGGTAAAGGGGATCATAACGTACGGAAGTAGCGCCGAATATCTGTGTGCCGAGTCCGAATATATGGGTGCTATTGCCACCGCTACTCATCTGCATTAAGACGCTACTAGTGAGTAATCCAAATAAATGACGAACATGGGGATGCCGAATATATCTGCTCTATATTGGGTGATTGATAACTTACAGAAAACGGATTGCCTGCAGCTTTCCTCTGTGCCTCGGCACGAATTCGTTCTTCTTCGGCTTTTGCTTTTGCCCGTTCGCGCTCAAGTTGCCGCTGACGCTTCTTTGCCAGCTTTTCAGCATACTTTTCATTGTGGCGCAAGCCGCGCCACGCTCGGACACTGCGACAGGTAAAAGGGGTCAGATGATATTGAATTGTAAGCAAACATTGGAGATAGAAATTATTATGAAGAGCAAACTGCTTTAGTGTGGGGTGCGTCATCGTTTCGAAGATGATTGACATGAAACGAGACTAGGCAACCCTCGAAGAAGTGATGCATACCTGCCATCTTTACCTTGACAACCTGTTCTGGCGCAGCCCCAGACATACAGGGCCCTGTCCATCGGGCTGTCCTGGAAAGGACACCACATCTGGACGAGCAACTCCATAGGCTGGTTGCATGACTTGCAATAGGAAGACGAAAAGGGGGGTTCACGCGATGGTAGGATGGCCTTGTACGGAATAATGCATGGTATTGAAAAAGAAAACAGAAATAAGTCAATACACTCTGCAGAACGTAATACATATGACCTCGTACAGGAAGTCCTCCGATACGAGAGACGGCTGCATCGCAAGCGTCGGATTGGACATCTACATGACCGTCTGGGACACCTAGCAATACGGAGGTCTCTAATTGCGACAAATCATCTTCGTCAGAATCTGACCAATCTTGGTCTGTCCTTGGGGGGGCCATGAGGCGGGGGTGGAACCGTGTGGGATGAAAAATGCTAAGAAGAGATAAAATCAGCAACTGCGGGGACAGGTGGACGGAAGGGCGAGATTAGGATCAGTTAAGCATGAATGGTATAATTTGTAAGACTCGTCATGTTTAGCAGGACAGAGAAACTCTGCCACGCCAGGTTCAGACTCGTCATCTAGAAGGCTCATCGTGCAAAAACAGAGAAAGACGGAAAGACTTACGAAGAGAGTTGTGGGCGAGTGAAGAAGGACAGACGAATTTTTTTCAAGGACAGGTGGAGGGCAATGCCAAACAGAGACAAGCAACACGGGAAGATTGAAACTGGCGCGGATTAGATTGACGGAGCACTTTGTAGGCCGATCCCTGCTTCTTTCTTATAACCTCCCATTCCATCTGCCTGTTTCCCCTTCTCACTCTCAGGCGATGCCTTCCTCTTCCGCTTCTCCGTATCCAACAAGAGAGGACTCGGCCGGCACCTCCCTCGTCGTCCGCCACCCTAAGCGCCGGGGCGTAGCGCTCTCGTGCGCCGAATGTCGGAGGTGCGCTTTATTTCCCGATCGTCCTTGACGTCCTTGACCATCATCTTCACCGCAGATTGAAACTCAAGTATGTCCCCTTCCTATCACCCTCTGCCATCGTGTTCTGACTGATGACGCCCATCATTAGGTGCAGTCGCGACTTTCCTTGCAGGTACATTTTCGTTATTCGCTTGCTGTGTGCGTACTGGTCGTCTGATTGCTGTCTTCAACCAGCAACTGTGTAAAGAAAGGATGTGCAGCTATCTGTCCCGAGGGTGCGTGTTGCTTCTTTAAATTTCTCGCTGCTGCTTTTTAATGCTGTGGCCCAGGCTCACTCACAACGGGAAAGGGCAATAGGTATCGCACATCCTGATGCCTGACTCTATAGGGCTCATTGCGCGTTCAGATTTGTGCTAGCCAACACCGAAGTCCTGCATGATAAAATCACAATATTGGCTAATCGTGTACGACAACTCGAGGACGGTCTCGCTGTCGCCCACTCACAGACATCTCACACGCCACACCCTCTTCTAAGCGAAGAGCTTCTTCAAATAAAGCGCCCTCTAGAGCGAGAACGGATGGACGCAAAAGAGGAAGAGAAGCCCGAAACGGAAGACAACATCGACTCTCTAGGCTCTCTGTACGTTCGCTTTTCCTCGCTGTCCCATTCTCAATGTTGTCAGCTTGCTTACTGATTCGTTCACCCGTACAGTTCCATCTCAACGGACGGCCGGTCTACATTTTTTGGCCGGACCGCAAGTTCATGGGTGTGTTAACTACTCTTGGCGACGTTTGTGCCACTGCATTTCGTTATGTTTGCTAACGCCGAGTTTTTTTCCCCATTTTTTTTCAGCATCTCCTTCAGGTGCGATTACTTTCCATCATCAAAACACTATCTGTCCTTAACTTGGACTGCTCCCTGTCTTGTAGATTGAGGAAGGTTCTGATGAAGACGATGATTCATCTGACCATTTGTTGGAATCCACTGACCCATCTGATGCCGCGTGGCTAAGTCATGCCTTCCCTTTCGCATCACCGACGAGAGAAACCGCACAATCTGTCCGGGAAATCATTATGAGCAAGCTACCTCGTATGTCTAATGCAAAAGTACTATGTGAATGCTATTTTCAACATGCTGCTTGGATGTAAGCCCACATTTCTGTAGTTTTCACGTTATTGATTCTACTATGTCAGGTATACCCCGATAACAGAAGAAGACTTCTACAAAAGTATATTTAAACCCCTATACGAACCGGATGCAAACTATGAACAAGTCGGCGGACAAAATCTTTCAATCCTTTGTAACATATTGGCAATCGGAGCACTTCTCGACCTCAGCAAGCCCGCACATTCACCAGAGGCCATGCAATATTATCACTACGCCCGTGCTTCTTTATCGATAGAATCCGTGCTCGAAGAGCCATCGATAAGCGCTATCCAGGCCATGGTAATAATCCCATCCATTCTTTCCAGCCTCAGCAGCTAACCGGTATGGCGAAAATCTCAGCTACTAATGTGCCACTTCATGTTTTTGTCTGAAATTTCCGGCCCAAGGTGGGCAATCATGGGAATGGTCGTAAAATTGGCACAAAGCGTCAGTCCCGTCCTGTTTTCTTTTTTCCTTCTTTCCGCTTCTTTTCTTTATGCATTGGGCTATGGTTACCTTCCCACCGGATGTTACTTGCCTATTGAGTCCTTCCTTCTTCCCGCGTGCTTTTTTGATATCGAATTGTGGGCGTTGGGCGCTGACACTTCTTCTTTACTTCCGAAACAAACAGATTGGACTTCGTAAGTACCTTCTTCGTCCGAACTGCCGTCATAATCCGTGCCGTTCTTTCCTTTTGCTGAATTCTCTTCTTATCAGATAGGGATAGTCGGAAATGGAACTTGGATCCCGCGCAAACGAAAAGAAGACGTGAATTATTTTACGAACTCCTGACTTATGATTCTTGGCAGGTATGTTTTACTGGCCGGCCCATTTCTTGTTTGTTTAGATTTTTCGCTCACATGGCTTCGGTTGTCTTAAGAGTTTGACATTCGGGCGGCCGCCTTCACTGTCTTCAGCACATATCGACAATCAGCTACCGCACGAGGCTACACAAAATGCGGCCGGGGAACTGGAAATGAGTTGTTCGTACTCACACTTTCTGCGTAAAGGCTGGTACTTACGCTTCTTTAGTCGCCGCTTGGAAGCACCGCTTCTCAGCTCAGTGCCTCAGTGTGGTACACGACGAGGCATTCGGAGCGAAGCCAACAACATACAAGGCTATTCAGGAGCTAGACAGAAAAGTTCGGAACTGGTACGTTCCGCCTAGTCTTCAAGTCCCTGGATTTGGTGCTGCGAAGTTGGTCAGCGCAGAGGTTGAACAACCGACTGTGCAGCTGACGATGCAGCGTTACACTGCGTACGCCATTAAGGAAATGAGTAAGACCGTCCTTTCTGTCGTGCACAATTTGTTTTCTTATTTATTATTAGCTCTCTTCTATATGCATCGAGGCTTTTTTGCACAAGCGCTGGAGGACAATCCTATTGATCCGATGGGAAGCAAATATTCACCTTCTGTTTTGGCTGCGTACGGCAGTGCAACCTCGTTCGTCGGCCTGATTGAGAGCTTGTTCAATCAGCATCCACAGCTGACCGAAAGGATGTGGTTCTTGCTCACCCACGTGTTTTCATGCGCTGTGAGCATTTTTCTAGAACCATCATAGCTCATCACCATCTAATCTCGGTACAGATTGTGCTTGGCTCCATAGCTGCTAAATCACAAATGGCTTTGGCACGCTCTGCCCTTTCGCATTTGGACTCGGCATATAATCTGTTTACGCGAGTTTCTGACCACTCCAAGGCCGGAAAAATAATTGTGAGTCTGGTATGCTCTGATAACACTTTACCAATCTTACACGTTTTTCCGCCCTCAGCCGATTTTGGCCAAACTTAGGGAGAAGGCACACATGGCGAATACAAACCTGACCTTACATCCCGAGAGCAGATCTTCTCTCTATGGTGGTTCTAAGATCAAAAGCGAAGTGGACGAACTATCCGCCTTGGGAGGAATGACAAGGCTTGTTTCGCGACGATCATCATCATCTCCATCCGTCGCAGCTTCCAGTCCATCCTCGCAGCACTCTTCACCTCCTAGTACCGTGGCTGACTCCCAGTCCCAAATCCTTCTGTCACACCCTGAATCATCATCGCCGGCTCCAAATGCGTGGCAAAACTACACACATATACAGAATTTCAATGTCAATATCAACATGGGCGATTATTACCCCAGTAGCCTGCCTATCACGCCAGATCCCAGTCAAGGAGACATGTACGTCTACCAGATGCCCCAGCATATACAACAGCAGCACCAGCAATCTCATATGAGCATTGACATGAGTGCTGAACAGTCTTACTTTGCTGGTGGCTATACGGGGACGGGGTATGGTAATGGGCGGTATATGATGACACCTTCCGATTTGACGACTCCTGGTCCGCACGATTTGCAAGAGACCTGGCAAAATTTTGTGGCGCAATATAAGTAACAATTCATAGCTTATCCCCCTTGCTCTATATCATCTTTAATTCTATTTGATATTTGATACTATCATGTATGTACTTCTAGTGCTGTTATTTGGAGATACCCCTCTATATATGTTAGGACCCCCGCAGTAGACCCTTTGTATCTTATATCTATACCTTAATCATATATGTACTTACCGTGGTTTAAATAAGCAATACCATGTTATTTCCGTACTTCGAGTATACATACAGGGGTGGGAAGATGATTTAGCGAGTCGCGTGGCAAGTCCGTTTGAGGACGCGTGAAGTGAAAGAACCTGGAACTTTGATATCTGCACCGGACTGGATTTCTCTTTTTCTCTAGTCATTCCTTCCCCATAGCATGCCTGTGCCAGATGCCCGCACGAGGAACAGAATCAGCTTGAAGCCTTCCAAGGTTTTGTCTCCATCGTACGTTGACATGTCCTACGTTATTCCTGACACGACATCTTACAACTATAACTTTCGGCAATTCATATCCTTGTTCATTCACTTTTTCATATAAATTTGTATAGAATACCGAACAGGCTGATTCCTCGAATATTGCTTTCCAATGCCCTATTCGTCTTCACGGCGCATGCCTCAAAGGAATGGCTCCTGAACTTTGATGTCGGCGTGTTCTGGGTGGTGATGCGCGTGCTGGCGTGTGGTGGTTTGGGAGTGTTGGTATGGGAAGGATATACCGGGCAGGCGGTGAAACGAAGTGCTAACATTGAGGTGGGTGGCTTGGTTTTGGATGGTGGAATTTCGTGTTTATTGGGCTCCCTAAAGTGGTCTGTGTTGGGGATGGCTTCGTTATTGCAGTTCATCCAGTACGGCTGCCTCCTTACGGCGCTGTACAGGTTGTCTGCTCCTCGGTGCGTATTAGACCCGTTCATTTCCTGATCAACTGCTTACCTTGACTGCTTAGTGTGATTCTGTTTGCCCACTTCTCGACGTATTGGATTGGATCAATCGTTAGCCCCTCGTCTGCAAGTCGACATACCTTTCACTGCAAGCTCTCCTACTCATATTATAGTTCTCCTGATAGACCCGCAAGGCAGTTGCAGTAGCGACAGCCGTCCTTATTTCGGTGCTATCAGATACTCAACTATCCATGTCCAATTTCTGGCAGTATTCACCGGGTTATGGAGCTCTACTTCTGCATGCAGGATCGTCAACGGTTCTTGAACATACCCTGGAAGTGCTCTCTCCTTCGCTGGGAACGACATTCTCCACAGCAGCAAGTATCCTTGGTGCTACGGTCTTTGCTCTCCCATTCTACGTTTTCAGGACTATCGTGGTAAGGATGCAGCCTTCAACGGGTTTTGTCGGGACACCCAATTGACTGTACCTCTTGCTAGCTCGACTTTCCAGCAACACCTGTCCTTCCACTGATTTCACTTGCTTGTATTCCAGTTATCGCCTACTCTGTCCTGTTCTTCACACCTTTAACGATGCAGTCATTGAATAATCTATCCTTTCGACAGCAACATTTTGGATTTTCGTTTCCAACTCTACTCGTTTTCTCCTTTATCTTCGGTATCCTTGCATTTAAACACATACCCACATGGACAGATCTTGCTGTTGCCTCCCTTCTTTATGTTGGTGCGTTCTATTTTCCGAGAAACATCATCACCATGGAGGTTTTTGAATTCATTTTAACCAGGGATGTATCCAGAGAGTATAGATGCTCTGACATCGGCACCTCGCACCCCTACCTCGAGGCTGATTAGATTATACCTCAAGACAATCCTCGCCAATCCCGAATCTAGAAAGATATTTTATTTTTTGATGTTAAATTTGTGCTACATGCTTGTGCAAATGCTATATGGAGTATGGACGAATAGCCTGGGCTTGATTTCAGATGGTAAGCATCATATACACCCATTCTATTTTCTACTCGAATTGACAATGTTTTAGCTATCCATATGGCGTTCGATTGCATGGCTATTGGAATGGGCCTTTTTGCATCTGTGATGGCGACTTGGGAGCCTAATGAGCGATTTACTTACGGGTAAGTAATTTGTTGATGAAAATCGAATTACTGATTAAGAATTCTCTAGATATGGCCGAATAGAGACGCTATCTGGTTTTGCCAATGGGATATTTCTGATATTGATATCCATATTCATCATGTTTGAAGCTATTCAACGAATGCATGTTCTTGTTTTTATCTGAATTGTGTAATACTGCTGAACTTCGGTCGTTACAGACTGGAACCACCTGAGATGAACACGAGTCAGTTACTGCTTGTCAGCTCTCTAGGTCTTGCGGTCAATCTGTTTGGCATGTTTGCTATGGGCGGACATCATCACCATGTACGCAACGTCTTTTCTTGATGCCACTTTCGATTCTAATCATATAACAGGGCGGTCACTCTCATTCTCATGGACATTCTCACTCTCATGCAGACGAACACGCCGGGCACAGTCATGGTCCACCTCCCATACCAACTCCGGTGCACTCACATTCAATGCCGCTGCCATCTATACCGCAATCTCAGCTTGGCCATTCGCATTCTCATTCCGTCTCGATCCCGATGATGCCGTCATGGAGTACACATACACATACACATTCACCTTTGTCAACTGCTTCTCATACGCATTCACACTCACACTCAGCAGAGCCTCATTCGCATGACGAAGACGATGCACATTCTCACTCTCACTCACATTCAGTAGAGGATAAGCATAACCTCGAGCATAATCATCATCACGAACAGGGCGGCGAGCACAATCACTCGCCCTCTCACTCGCATTCACCACCACCCGCAGACCATACACATTCTCATGCTCACTCGCATGACCACGCAGATTCCACTGCGCCTCCCTCCCGCCCTTCTAATCATTCCAGATCAAGTAGCATGTCAGAAAGGCCTACCCGTCCTATTAAGCGTCACTCGCGTGGGCCATCAATATCGATCGAGTTAGTGGGACAAGGAGACACACCCTCCCCATCACCTCTATCTCCTTCTGTCGAAGTTCAATTTGCCCCTATAGCGACCCCTCTTACTCCAAACTATACCTTTGGTCATGATGACCATTTTTCAAAACATCATGAATCGCAGCATGTGCCTAATTTACATCCGCCTTCGACACATACTCCATCTCACGAAGGGCACAGTCATAATATGAGGGGCGTATTTTTACATGTAATGGCAGTAAGTTTTTTCACCTTTTGAGACCCAGTCGGTTGAGCTTTATTTTATCTTTTCTAAGGACACTCTTGGCTCCGTCGGAGTGATCGTATCTACCTTGCTCATCCAGTTCTATGGATGGACAGGCTTTGATCCGATAGCGTCATTGTTCATCGCAATTCTAATCGCTGCTAGTGTCATCCCACTTGTACTGGATACCGGAAAAGTATTAGCTTTGGATGTGGCGGATCGTGACGTTGACATCCAAAATGCTCTGGCTGAGGTGAGCATGCTTTACACTAACCGAATAACCTATGTTCTTCATTTGTTATGACTAGTTATCATCTATAGAGGGTCTAGCATCATACACGTCCCCTCGATTCTGGCCAAAGGACTCGACCGCTCTAATTGGATCGATTCATATCCAATTGGCACCATCAGCATCTGGTCATGATCCACATGGACCACACTCAAGTAGAGGAATAACTTATACCAAGGCGGATCGAGTTGTGGAGAGGGTCGACACGCTTTTGCGGGATAGGATAAAGGGCTTAGAGGAGCTGACTATTCAGGTCGAGGGCAAGGGTTCGTTGAGTTAATGACGGATTAGGAAGAAGGACATTTGTGCATTGTAACATATATAACATAAATATCCAACAGCCATTCAAACGCTACAGTTAATTCGAAAACATGCAGAGGTTAACAATCGTGCCGGTAAGTAGTAATACCCTTCCCACAACGATAGCAGAACTCGCTGAAACGATTCGTTAATATTTATACCTTGCGATGAAACACAAGAAAGGACGTACGTTTTACACCCACGAGCTGTGCACTGAGGGAAAAATTAAGGCACTACAAAGCAACATCCAGAACATCACTTACCACCATATGATTACAGCCCGATACTTTCTGAATCGGAGTTCGGCAAGCTTATGTTAAAACAGGGTGGATTGAGATATTTTTTACTACGGATAAAGTTAAAAAAATACCTACCCGGACAATACTTCCAGCCTTGGGTCTTCATCAGCTTATCTAGTTCAATCATACCATCGCATGAATGTAGAGGTCCAACTTCCTGAAGACACTTCTTACACCACATACAATGACACCTAGGCAAAGGGCAAATGATGAAATCGTTAGTTTGGTAATCATCTCTGTCGATGAACATGGTTTCTTTGCATCTGACAGAACAATTAGATGGTAAATGATAGCTCAGGGCTTGAAAGAATCATAGGTTACTTTTGACATTGAATCGCAAATGAATGAACTCCAAGCTGAACCTCCTCAAAGACAGCCACATCGGCTGCTGTTGCACCAATGATCTCGAGAATATCGTAGTCGATGGCTGCAAGGACATGTTACAAAATATGTAACCTTTGGGATATGCATCGCGCACCAGCTGCTTCTTCTGCCTTTTCCGCAGCGCAGGAAGGGCAGAGAATGGGATATCTACGCTCTCTCAACGCAGAAGAAACGTGTACCATAAGGCAATTTCGACAGTATGAATGGTGACATTGTTCAAATTGGACAATATAATCGTTTGCGAGTGTTTCAAAACATATTCCGCAATCGAAAGTTTCCAATGTCGGTTTTTTAGAGGTCTGATCTTGGTCATAAAGAGCTTGCAGCTTCGCAGCCAAAGCAACGTCGTCATCTAGATTTTGGGGAGCATTCCTTTCCGCTTCAATGTCCATGGATTGCTCGTCGAGCCTTGCTAGCAACATCTCATTCTCTGCCAAAAGGAGAGAGACCTGCTTTAGGTATTCTGTTGAATTCGCTTCAGCTTGTGCTATTTCAGCCTTGGCATCCATAAAAACAGCATAGAAAGCTTCCGCGATATTGTTGAAGTTGAGTCTTATCTGTAAAACCTTGTGACTAGGCATGCAGGGAAGTTAAAACGGTGAGATTTGGCCTTTATGGCATCCTGTATGGTTCAGATGGGGTCAAATTATGCACGCCTACCTATGTTCTTCAAAGTCTAGTCTGAGACAGGTCTCAAGATTGCAGACGTCTCCCGAAGGCATCGAGGCCTTGACAGGCGAAAAAATAATATTCCGAGTCGTTGAGGGATCATATCAAGGTTAACCAGCGAAGTTGGCCAGTTGAACCTTCGTTAGATACCTTCTATTGAAAGATCCAGACTTTGCAGTCATCAAGTCTTTAATCTATGCTGACAACATATAGGGAATACGATGATCTTGCAACCTTGGCGAATTGAGACGTGTCTGACAGGAGAAGGATCCAACGTGAACACGATCCGAATCGTGGTTTGATCGTGGTTCAGTCGCGTTACGTTACATAAACAGTAGTCACGTGACCTTATGTATTCTGTGACCTTTCGTGTTAGTCCCAAGTGTCATCCAAATAAGTGCAAGACTCACTTTCGTTCCTTTTCGCGTCCTCAGCGCCCTTAACTTTGCGTCGCTTACTCTGAATATTTTGCTCGACGGGCTCATGCCCGATATCTCTTTGCAAGGGCGACAATGGATTTCGATGATGAGGTGGTAGAGACATCCGATCTCGAAGAGCTCGAAGAACTTGAAGCAACCAGAAGAACGAAGGCATCCCGACCTCTGGAGGTCCGTGACTTCAATGTTGATATATTGCAGGGCTCCCCGCCGAGAAAGAAGATCAAGGTGGATTTACAATTTCAAACTAAATTTCCCATTCTAATCGCTTCTCAGCTTTACCACGAATCTCCAAATGACGAGACGAATGAGCTTTTCGTATCTCCCGCAAAGTCTGTGTCCGTGGATATTAGTACTCCGAACAAATCTCAATCATCGTCCACTATGCTTGGGACCGCTTCATCTCCTCAACTGGCGAATTCGCGGTCATCCACTCAGACGCCTGGTAGCACGCGCAATGTATCCCTGATAAAGTTGGATGACAATGTTCTGGCGCCTAAACCTTCTTTATCAACTGCGATTGACACTTACTCTCAGGATCCTTTACTGCTCGAGCCTCCAGCTAATCCTGGCTTTTCCTTCTCTCCAGGTTCGTCACAGGTTGGCACGATTGTCCCTTTCCTGTACTCGGAAAATAGTCGAACAGCCACTCCTGTAAATTCGCCTCCGGGGCCACGAGTTCGCTTTCCATCTCTTGACCCTCTTTACCTATTTGGAATCTCTCCTCCCCCTTCACCTACGCCCGTTACTGGTCATCCTCTGAGGGAGGATCCTGTAAAAGACGGTTTCGATGAATTGCGCATGTTCAGCCCTGTCAAGGCAGTGTCACAAGACGGCACATCTTCACCATTGACTCCTCTGAGCCCTAAATCCCCTAGACAGCCTTCACCTACAAGCCCTACTTCCGAGAGCCACCGTGATTCTTCGTCCCTAGTGCTCACGAGAGCCTCCTCTCCAGATGGACAAGGCTCTAGATCGCCCTCGCCAGCAGTCGATGCTGTAGCCCGACATGACACTGACTTGAGACTGGCTCAGGCTGTCCACGAAGAGCAAACTCGGAAAGGAGCTTATTCCCTCCGAACGCGAAACACTGCTCAGATCAATCCATATACATACGACAGATTGAAATACAAGCGTTTACTCCAACATAACCCTGATGCCATTGTTAATGATAAGCTCCTGGATCGCCGCCGGCACCATCATCCTGATGATCATTACGAAGAGGAAGGGACGCAGCAAGAAGGATATACATTGGAAGGTGACGATGAGGGCGAAGACGACGAAAGTTGGGCAGAGCAGCAGAGAAGAAGGCAGCGGCGCGAAGAAAAACGTAGGAGAAATGAAGAAGCACGGCAGGGTGCGGCAGGACAAGGGCAAGGGTCGGTTCAATACCCGGGGATTCTCCAGGAAGATTTGTCTGCGACAGACGAGGAAGTGGAAAAGGAGATGAGAACCCTGTCAAAAGAAGGTAGAAGGCTGTTGAAAGAACAAGAAAAACAAAGGAAAGCGCAGGAGAAGGAAGAGCGGCGGCAACGGCGAGAAGAAGAACTGCGACGTGCAAAACGTTTTCCAAATCCAGGCCGTAGTACTGTGCATTCTAAACCGCCCAATTCAGCAAGGCATTCTGGACAACTCTCAGCCAATAATGAAAACGTAATATAACCCATTCTTCCTACCTTGTGCATAGTTTACTGATTTTCTGAAGCGAGATCATGAAGTCATAGTAGTGGAAGATAGTCCCCATACTAGATCAGTTCCTTCCCAAGCAGGACGATCTTCATCCAACCAAGCGGACCTACTTCGCGATTACTTTGCTGACGACGACGAGTTCGGAATGCACGATCAGGGAGGTTCTACCCAGCACTCTCTTGAAGCCACATCACCCCAGATTTCTCCTTCAGAGCTCCCCAAGGGTTCTCTTGGGAGGACGTACGGGACTATTATTGAAGTTGGCCCGGAGGATGACGTGGGGGCGAAACCTGCACCTGAACCATACTCACGGGAAAAGGATGCTGAGTCTTCATCAAGCCAACCCGACTTCGTACGGAATCTTCCGTCAAAGCATGTCCGTGCACTCAAAAAGATGCTACCTATGTTCATGATTAATCGCATGTATGTCGACCCAACCGACAAATTGACTACCAGAAAGAAAAATAAGCCCGGTTCTTCGGAGGAAGATGATGATGGTGATGAAAATCGCCCTCTTCTTCCGGGGCAGACTCGTGTCCGGCATGCAGTAAAACCAAAAGGTAATGAGGAGATCAGAGGAGATCCTGAAAGTGACCTCGACCTTGGCGAGAGCTCCGACAGCTCCAGTTCTTCTGATTCCGAGCTTCCTGAGTTACTTCTCAAAGATGAAGATTCAGATGTAGACGACATCCTGACAGCCTATGGACGTCAAACCAAGAGAAAGCCCTCGGAACCCCAAATTATTGATGTCGATGATTATGATGATGATCATTCAGATGACGATCGCGAGATACAGATTATCAGCATTCAGAAGGCTGCAAAAAAAGGTGCCACGTCCCGTCGTCGGGATCCAAGTATGATTGACTACATGCTCGCAAGACCAAGCGCTTTTGAAGCTATTCGAAAGCCTTCAAAGAGTCGTGGGGTGAGCGGCTCTGCGGATTTTCGATTGAATATTGTCACCAGGGGGGCAAAGAGATATGGTCAGGGACGGCAAACTCTCTTGTCTTTTGACAATCACCGAAAGGGCGGGAATCGCACCCCTCGCAATAAATCTGGCACCAAGGCAAAACGCAAGGCTCCTGATGGACATCGATCAACGCAGGGAAATGACTCGAATAAAAGGCGAAGAGCAGAGAGCAGGAAAAAACGCAGAGAAGCGAAAATAAAGGAAAGAATTTGGACAAAGAAATCTGAAAACCGTTGGATTGAGTCGGGTGTGGTACGCAAAACGGCCTTTGCTTCTGTTCTTGAGAATGCGGAATTCCACCGCGCATTGGCTCCCTCGTTGGCTTCTGCATCTGCGAGAAGTTTAATTCGGTTGCAGACACCCAATACACCACTTGTAGCGTCCGCAAGTAGCTTGAAGTCTCAAGATGATGGTGACGACTCCTATTCTCTTCTGACATCCAATAATACGGACAAAGAGCGTTGGATCGATGTTCCAAGCGATTTCAAAATAGATCCCCTCCCTTCGGGAACAAGCTTCGCTATTACCACTTACATCCGAAAAGGTTGGCTAAACGAGCTTACCAATGTCGCTTTCTCGAACCAAGAACCCACACAACCTAGCTCTGTGACGTTGTTTGGCTTCATGTTGGAACCTACAATGGGTGCTGAAAAGCTCTCTGTGATGATTCCCCGTGTCTGTAGCTCTTTCTACGACTTTGGCACTCGTCTTCCAAGTCCCGACGATGAAATGGAAAGTGTGCAATGGTCGGCCATGACTCATTTCCTTTCGCAATGGATTTCTTGGTATCTCAAAAATGGCACTGAACAAGAAATTCATGCTTTAAGGAATGTAATTGAGACTGAGATTACGCGCGTAGTGCATCAGCTTCGAGAGGTCTCAGTCAATTCTGTGCAGACACCATTGTTGACACTCTGCTGGTTTGCAGTCGAACTGTCGGTCAAGACCAATATCCAATCAGTAGCTCTAACAGTCGAAGGACGTCCGCGTGGATTGTTAAAGGATACCACCACTGTGCTGATGCGTTTGTTGGTGCAGTATGGACTGGACAAGGCAATGGAACCTTTTGGACCTCATGCAACGTCAATCGATTTTTCACCTCCTTCTTTCGTTGCCGAGCTCTGGGTTCGACTGATTCATCTCCTCGGTCGCTGTACACCGGCAGGAGAGACGAATATCCGAAAAAATCATCCCTTTTGGCTCACGTTAGTGGATGCACTTGATCTCTATATTCAGACCAACGATACGACAATGTCATCTTTTGAAATTAGCGAGCTCATCTGGCGTACCATTTACACCATGTGCGCCTTTTCCCAGTTCTCTGTACATGGCATGACTACAGGACAGACGCATCTTCCTGCGTGCTGGGATGTCGTGACATTCGCCCTGAAGAGCATTCGCTTACTCAAATGCATCCGAGAACTACCAGACTCCCAAAGGGGCCTTGCTGAGACGCGATATTGATCGTTATGTCGCGCTCGTAGTCAACCGATGTTTCATTGTACGTGAAAGGTGGCATTGGAAACTCACAGATGCGACTCCAATGTTCAACCGTTTAGTGGAAATCTTTCGGAGCAGGAAATTTGCAAATCTTTCGCATGAACAGTGCGACTACCCGAAATTTCTCAAAGAAGGAAATTGGGATCTACTCTCGGTCTATGACCATCGGGACACTGCCTTCACAATCTATCTGAAACTTATTTCTCAAGCGATCCTAGAAGACAAGTTGTTTGCGGAAGGAAAACCTTCTCCAAAAGTCAAGAAATTGCTATCGATGTCGGTGCCGATGAGTGCTCTCCCTTTTTCCAAAACCAATCCTCCCAAGGATGAAGATCTTCCTAGTTCTATAACCGAATAAGTGCTCTCGCCGTCGCTGACTACTTAGAAAAAGGTGATCGCAAAGGGAGATTGACACCGCCCGCAATTATATTTCCTTCATTTGATGCGGATAAGAAGTGTCGGATTGCTATAATCAATGGTGTGGCGAGCTGGGCAAAGCTGATGGTTTCTCGTGGTCAATCATTGAAGGACATCGGCGAATGGATTCTCGAGCTCGCCAAAATCATCAGAACAGAATTCGAAGCAGCATTGCAGACGGACGGCAAATCGTCTTCTCCTAATATACGTTTTACCAAGTTTCTCGTCGACGCATTGCTCTGCCAAGTACGCAACATAGTACTGTCTCATATCCAAGATTCACGTTATCCTGACCCTGTGTTATTCTGTAATCCTTTCCTTTTGTGTTTGAAGATAACCCGCTGATGTTTATCGTTTTAGCCTCCCTTGAACCTATCTTAAAAAGCCTGAAGATTGTTCGTAGAAAAGATTTGAACGAGTTCGGTCACTTCACTTCTGCACTCTTCGACGCTAGGGCAGAAGCATTGCCTCCCCCATTCTCGTCCCTTTCCTGTTCCCTCGCCATCAGTCGTTGATGAAGACAGTCAAGATTACGGAGCCATGGATCTAGACCTTGACAATCTTGATTGGTTGGCCACTGATTTACCGGATGCCCTCGTCGTCCCAGCGGACAGAAAGGTTGAAAGTGAAGATGAAAGTATCGAAGTGAAAGAAAGCAAATTGCGAAGTGTGAGTTTTATAGTCTTCCTTGTTCTCAGTAGTTGAATCAACGTCCACAGTTATTTACAGCCGTCCAGTTCCAGTGGCATGTATACTATTTCGTGAAAGGTTATATGAAGCCACCTCTCCCTGGCACAAATACTGCCGATCACACAAATGAATGTGACTTCTGGATACGCTTATGGTTGTGTTGCGCTTGCGTTGAGTGCCCAACGGGAGATGTAAGTGGCCATGCTGACAAATCGTCCCAGAACTGATCAAAGCCAAAAGGTGAAAAAGTGGTCTCGTTATTACGATCTGCTCCAAGATCTTTTCCCGAAAGCGAACGAGCACCCCTTTGACGAGCGATGGGCTCGCAGGGTTAACTTGAGCATCATGTTCCAAGCCCTCAAACTTCGACCCATGTCGTATCTGGTACTTGCTGCCTTTCATCCATTGTTGATACTTTCTAACCCCTACCATGATTAGAACATGATGGACGAAGCACTCCAAGCCTTTATCCATGCTCTTGCATCTGATAACAACACCAACCTTGAGGGGCGGCCAAGGGAAGGTGCTATTGAGCGAGAATATGTCGCGTTCATGCTTTCAATAGACTGCCTTCAACATCCGTTGTTCTCCAATGTGGAACATTTGCTCCCACCTCGAGACCAGGAGTCTGGGGATTACAAATTTTCACCAGAAGAATTCTTGGCGCTGCGGGTGCCCTTGCTGGGAGGTGACTAACCTTTATATCAAGTGTATTTTAATGATTAATTTACTCTTACTTTTCCAGCCATTTTCGAGAACCTGAATAACCTTCTACGCAAGCAACTGGAAGGCAAACTTGATGTAGCTTTTGACGTCGACGGACACATCGAGTTCTGCAAGAAAATGTTTTCAGCAATGCGGTATAGCCTTTCCGTCAGTCCATTCTCTTCCAAACACCTCAGTTAGTATGGCTTATGGCTCATCCTTTTTTTTTCAAAGAAATGTGATAAATCCTCAGCCAAGTACTTGGCGGACAACGATTTCTGTCAACAAGTTCTCGACGCCCTCAAGAAGAACCCGGAGCTTTGCAACCAACAAGCCTTCGAATTCTTTGTTCAACACTGGCCATACGACTTGATACCCCCTCGTGCAAATGTACTATAACCTATTCTTACCACTCACTATTGGATCTTGCACACATCTCGCATTATTTTTAGCATCAGGATCATCATCAACATCATTCTTGTTCATTCACTCACTGTGTATATTTCGAATCTAGAGCAGATAATTATCATCCGAGTTCTTGTTGCGTGTACTTGGTACAAAGTTGTAGCATCTACTTACTATATCCTTGCGAGGTAATTCCGCCTGCATCCCACGAAAGACAAAAGAATGATGACCTTGCGTTCGCTTGACGATTAACGAAGCTGCCGCTTGGACAAGCAAAGACGCGAATGAATCCGTTTCCAGAAAGACTTTAAGAAAATCTTCACATCCACCGAGCTCGTCCCACATTGACGTCCGTATGGCGTTCAAAAGTACAAATGGGTCTCCAGAATTCCTGTCAGAAAGGCACTACCCCCTGGCCAGGCTGTACAGCTGAGCGACTTGTTGCCCAGAAAATTTCTCATGCGATGTAGAATAAGAACAAGTAACCAGGGCACGTCAATGAGGCTCGAAACGAGGCTCGGGGTGAAAGACAATGCGCAGTTAGGGTGTTCCGTCTTGTCTAGATTCCTGATCATGAAGCTTGAGCTTGGATCCGAGGCTTCAAACGGTGGGTAGGTGAGTGAACGTTTCAATGTTCACGACCCTGCAAAGACAATCGAATCGAATCGAATCGGAACAAGCAAGTCAGTAAGCATTGCGAGCATGTATCGTATCAAGGCAGGGCTTGGGTTCCAGTGGGTTATGGCATACCCTCACTTACCTGGGTCTTTCCGTTCTCTTCCTGTGGCTGAACATGCGCATCTTTCACCACGTTTTCGCCACTTTGTTCTTCCTCTTCCCCTTCTTCGGTTTCCGGGTTAAGCTGAGCGGCGACGGTCATGAACCTGCAGCACGAGAGGGTAAAAAAAAAGAGTAGCTCCATTAGCATCCGTTTGGTTCATGCCGTCCTCATTGCAAATCTGCGGGAAATCGCATATTCGCATATCAAACATGCGACGTTTAAATCAGGAATAAGAGAAAGGGATCAACAAAAGCAAAGAACGAAGGAAATAAGACAGGAGAAAAAATAAATAAAATAAACTCACTTGGCAGCATCCAACCCTGCAAAAACCCTCATGGCGTGCAGATCGACCTGGAGTTGCTCGCACAGGTCGGCGGTTTGGCTGATGGCGCGCGAGGTGCGGCCGAGGCTTACAGCGAGTTGGGCGTACAGCCGCTCTTTGGTTTGCGTAGCGTTGGTGGGCGCGGCGTTGGCGCTGTTCATCATTTTGTAAGTTGTGGTGGTTGAGAACCGACTTTTGGAATCGACCAAGTTGGCGCACTGGCAGTGGCACGCGGTGATTACGCACACGTGACTATGACACGCATGATTTAATTTCAAACGCGTCGCGTCAGCAAAGGTCAGGGGCCTGTACATTGTAACTGACAATTAATAGCTTTATCTTTTTCAAATCTTTCGGGGTCGATTGGATATCATTACTGTGATCATTGTGCTCATTCTACTTTTTTGAATAATAAGTACCATGGGGCCGTACGATCAGGCCTTCAGGATCGATAGTCTTTATGCCAATACTCTAATTTAGTAGTTCATCCTGCCTCAAAGACTGCAGTCTTTATATTTGATACAGACGTGGCTTCAGTAAATCATATACGCAGTCACAAGGCATCTAGTCTGGTCTGATGACCACCGGTATCTTCACTACCACCAAAGAAACCGTGTCTATCAGCAAGCTGGCAAGGGACAGGGGACTGCTATTCCAAGTCTTACCTTCTCACCTGGGATGAACAGAATCCGCTCTGATGCTGTAGAATAGCTGCGATCTTTCAGATTCCGCCACTGGAGCATGGTAGACACATTTTCATAATTTCACCTGGAGGTCTAACACACTCTAAACACAATGCTTGCAGCTCGACTTGAAAGACATTATACGATTGAACTCAGCGAATATAAACAAAAGTCGCATATCACGATCGGACTTGATCTAATTCAGTCGAGTTGAATTGAATTGAATCATCATAAAATTAGTCGTGTGCAAGGTCTGCCCAAATTGACCACCTCCAACCGGCACGGTGCCTACGCTTGGCAGTTCCTCCTGCCCGCTATAATTGCAGTCGGGCGCAAGAGGCAGTCAGTCGCAGTGCAAAAATGCACGGACATGAATAGTTATCACCGCAACGCGCGGTCCCATGACCATGTCGCGTGAATGCTGGAGAAACATGCCAGGCAGGGATGTGGAGAAATAAGGTCGGGATGGAGGTAATTGGCTCGCTATAAATGGGTATGGTATTGCTACTTGAGTAATGTGGGGTAGGAAGCTCAGCGATCGTGACAGTGATGGGTGTCAGAATTTGAAGGCATATAGGAGAGGGTGAGTGAGATCATGATAGAGTAGAGTGAAGTCTCTGAGATGACTAGAAGGTAATCGAGTAGACTGAGGAAGCGTTAGGTCGAGTCAAAGCGGTTTAGACTGGCGGGTCCGCAAGTTGGATGACAGCAGTGAGCGCACCCGACGTGACTGCTTGATTACAGTCAGAACGTGTCAGAATCATGCATAGCGGGGGGAAGCAAAGTGAGGATGGAGCGTCTGTTTAAGACTGCCACAATCGAGAAATGCGCAGTCAGATGGGGTCATTAGTGAAGTAAATGACGCGGCAGGATCATTATTTTTACTTGTGGATGTGAAGCAGCCATTGAATCGTTGTGGAATTCAGGCATTACACCATGTTGCCGGTCCAGATGGACTTGACTTGGGTGGGGTGTAGCAGTTGATTTTTGATTCTAGGGTGGTTTGAGGTCGATAATCGATTATCAGAGGTGAAACATTCACGAGGAAGACATGGAAGAGTAATAGGGAAGGCGAATTAAGGGTCTTGTGGACATGATATCGATGATCTGTAGGGCATGCTATTGGTGGAGAAGTAGGAGATCAGATTGTGGCATGTGGGAGAATAATTGAAAGGAATAAGACGATGCAGGAAGAGAAATAATAGCGGGAGGAGAGAGAGAAAGGCCTCGAGGTGAGGGTGAGAAAGAGGACAGGTGCCTGATGGGGATAGAAATTAGATCTTTTCACTTGATCTCTCGCTCTCTCTTGCCCCCCAACCACTGTCTGCCGAGCATCCATTGCTAGGGCAGCACCCGTCCTCTGCGCGAGCACAACCGCATTCCACCCTGGACTCTCAACCACCCTCATGTTCAATACACAACCGCCATGCAAAAGAACCGTTTTCTCTGTAGGTCCCATGCAATTTTCTGTTTCGCTCTCTGACCCCCCCCAGTCCATCCAATACAAGCTGCCCCTTCCATGTCGCCTTCTCATTCCTATACGATAGTCCCTCCAGACGACGGAGACGACAGCGACATCTGCCCCGTCTGCGATGGCGAGTGCACCTGCCAACCCCCCATTCCTGCCATCAACCCCGGCCTTCCCCTCTCCATGGCAGAGCTCAGTCGCAGGTATGCTGCCGGAGCCTCCTCTTCCTCCCCTGCTCCCTCTCCCCCAAAACCCTCCCTCAAGATAAAACTCACCGTGCCCCCCAGCATGCTCGCAAAGCGCCGTCTCGCGTACTCGAACAGCCCAGAGACGACATCCGACTACGCAGTCGTCGGATACAACAGCCCATTAGACTCTCCCCCACGCCCCGCTCCCAAAAAGCGCGGCAGGCCCCCAAAACACCTGCCGCCCGTGCCTCCCCACTACAAGCCCCTCAACCCCAAATCTGCTGCCCCCGGCAAACAACACAAGCGCTCCTCCTCTGCAAAGGTCCGTCAGAACCTCAAGGCCCGTGCCTCCGTCGTAAAAAAGGCCTCCAGAAAAAAGAGGCCCGCCGTCACCTCGGACGAGGACGAGTCTTCCTCCGAGGAGTCGGTCCTCGACCATGACGCCCACATGGTCCCCTACACCAGACCCCCCTACATTGAGGACGGCACCCTCTTCCCCACCTTTGTGTCCGCATCCGCCCTTTCTTCCCTGTCGTCTGACAATTCAGACGGTTCCCTGTCCGACTTTGACTCGGATTCCAGCCTTGTCAAGGAAGAGGAAAACTTTATTCTTGCCGATGTCCACGACAAGGCTCGCTTAAAGAGAGAGCTTCTCGGCGGCGATGATCCCCTGCTGCGCAAGCGGAGCAGCAGGAACAGCGACTGGGTCGTGCGCCCACGCAAGAAGAGCGTCGGCCCGAGCGACGCCGAGATGGATGTCGACACTGACGCCACCGAAGACGATGACGATGACGACGAAAACCCGGAAGAGGATGATGATGAAACAGAGGAAGACACCGTCATGATGGCCGTCCCGCCTTCTCAGGAGGAGGAAGAGGAAGACACCGACCGTGGTCGTCGCTACGTCGGCTTGGCCACCGGCTGGTCCGAGGACGAAGAGTCTAGCTTTGATGCCGATCTCTTCTTTGCCAACCTCTCCGACAACGACTCTTCCTCTGACAGTGACTGCCCCTGTCCCCTCCAGCCTGCTTTCTCTCTCGGCGAGGACGGCGACCAGTCGGATATTTCCTGCACCTCGGACTGTACCGAAGGCAGCTTCGGCCGCCGTCGCGCGGCCTTGGAGAGTCTGCCCTTTGAGGTCACCGAAGGCTGGGACGGCCAAATCGTATTCACCAACGGCATCCACGACAACCAAGGCATCATCGATATCGAATTTGAAGCCGATGCCTCGCGCTTCGTCGTCGAGACCAGCGCGTCGCCCAGCAGGAACGGAGATGACGACGATACCGATGCTCCTCCGTATGGTTTCCGCAGCGACGGAAGCGATGTCGACATGTCGGACGGTGGATACGAAGAAGAAGACGGCGAGGGCGAGCTCGGAGAGGGTGATACCACGGACGAGGAGCTCGTGGGCGAGGACGATCTCCCCAACGAGCGCGCCATGCGCTTGTTCAGCCTCCCCATGTCCGTCTCGGCCATCAACCCCCTCTCCACCGTGAGCACCCCCAACGTGAGCCCTGGCCGCCGGAGGAGGGAGGACGAGGCGAGCAGGGAGCGGATGATTCGGAGGTGGGGCGGGGAGGGTGTGAGCGCATCGGATATCTTGCAGGGCAAGGTGTTGTTTTGGGATTCGGACGAGATGGAAGAGGAGGAGGAGGGTGGTAGGGTCAAGTGCGAGGGCGGTGAGAGCAAGCGGGTCCCGATGGGTCCGCGGAAGGGTGTGTTCGTGCCCACTACGGAGACGCGTCAGGCAGTTATTGGGGAGGATAGGAAGGGGGACCACGTTCCTTCTCCCCATCCTAGGTTTAATAGGGGCAGAGGCAGGACCATGGGTGGCCCAGGCAGATTCAGCTCTGTGAGTGTGCTTTTTCATCTTTGCTTCTTTTTGGGTTCTTCGAAATGGCATGCATGGCTCCCATGGTGCTTGCACGCGTCTCTTCTCTTCCCTTTGGATACGTTCCTATTGTGGACAATCACTGCCTAGTCTTCATTACTTGTCCTCGCCTCATCCAACGGTCTGCTGGAGAATTTGTGCTCACGTGCTTTCTTTTCTCGCAGGTCGAGCACCTTCTCCGCAGACATCTCTTGCAGTCCCTCACTTCGAGTCCAAGTTCAGTTTTGGGCTGCCCATCCTCGGTCGTTGTTACTACCGGCTCTGTGCCTTCAAATACCGATGACCGTTCCCCTCTGGAGCTTCTTCTCTCTTCCGCTGCAGCTGTCGCCGCCGTCAGCGGCAGCGCCCCTGAAGACGTCGTCAATGCCGCCGTCACCGTCTCTGAATCCGTCGGCGTTGTTGGTCTAGGCCTCTCATCCGAAGCGGAGCCTATCGAACTAGGCGATGTCCTCGAAGCTTCATTCTTGGACGATCCCGATACAGCCAAAGAATCTATTCCATCATACGAAGAGGGCGCTGCGTCGTCCCCTGCTGCGAATGTAGCAGACGAGGCTGGAGTGAAAAATCTGAGCAGGTGGGATCTGATCTCTGTCGGCGCGTTCCGTCAGAGCAGGGAGAACGGCGGACACTTGCACACGCCGCATTCCAGTGCGGACTTTGGGAGCGTGATCAAGAGCAGCCCCTTGAGCGCTGTGTTGTGGCAGAATGCGAACGCGGCCGGAGTTGCGTCCTCGTCGTCTTCTGGTGGTGTGGCCGTGGGTTCAGGAGGGGCGAGGCAGGCGGGTGCCGGTGCGAGCGCGATGATCAAGGGGAAGGGGAGCAAGCTGGCGAAGAGACGGAGGATTATGATGGGCGGTGGAGGGTCTGCGATGTCCTCGCCATTAATTCTGCCTCTTGGATCTTCGAGTTCGCCTACTGCATCCACATCTACCTCTCTCGCCGCGTACAAACCCTCTTCTTCCATCCAGCACCAACACCAGCAGAAAAACCAAAACCAGAACAGGAAAGAATCGCGCCGCGAGCGTAAGCTGCTGAAGAAACGGAGTGGGTTCGGGACACCGCTGCATGCGCCGCACCTCGCGCATTCACATCATGGACATCAGTTCCATGCGCACCATCAGCACCATCCGAATGCCAAGATGAGGAGTGTGAGCAGTTCGCAGAGGGGCGGAGGGTTCTTTGGCGGTGCGGGGGGTGTGCCGCCGCCTTTGAATTTGTGAGGGTGCCAGTGCCAAGTGGTCTGCTGTTTCTCCTTTTTTTCTGCTTTTGCGCCAAGTGCGACCTCGCTTTGCTCGCTGTTGCTTGCTTTCGGGTTTTGCTTGCTTGCTTGCTTTTGTGGCTTGCGGACTAGAAGAATGCTTCCATCGTCGTCGTGGACCCACCCGTGCATGTCTCATTCAAATAACAACACTACATTCACTCACTACAAAGAACGTGCTTGACCATACCACTGCATCGATACCACCTTTTTGCTCGGCTCTTCTGCTTCAACAAGTCCTCGTGGTGTTGAAGATGTTATCTTTTGCCACCTTTTATCATAAATCCTCCCTCCTCCTGACTTTGTTTGGCCTTGACCACACGGCGTCTTGGGACCCAACAACAAACCTTTCCATACGAACAAAATCATATGTCGACTTCATTCTTTCCAAGAGTGCACCGATAATGCAAAACATTGAAATCCAAACGGTGCCACAAAATGCACTTGTCTAAAATTATTGGCATCCGCCGTCGGGTCGGGGATGCCTGTAGCAATTATTTTCCCCCTTGCAAGTTGTCCTCTGGTTTATCCGACCCCCCATGTGGTGGGTTGAACTGTAACGTGGAGCATTGAAAGGGCTTCGATTGACAGAAGCCCCCTAAATAAATAAGCATGTGCCCTTTTTTTTGGCACTGCGTAACGGAATCGAATCGAACCGTATCTCTTCTCTCTTCCTTCCTTCTCTCCTTGGTTTTTTATGTTCCGTGCTTTCGAATCAATCTTCAGACAATGGCCCTATCGTATTTCTATCGCCTATTGCTCTGACCACCCATTCCATACACCATCCTTATTCGGCCAATATCCATCATCATCATGAACGAACGAACGACCCATCTGTCCAATCCCAATTCCAATTCCTGTCCCATTCCACCCATTCCATTCCATCTCTTGTGTCTCTTGTCCTAAAATTGGATCCAACCGTGTATTATCTGTGTCAAGTCAAGTCCTCCTAGGCTCTATCTATCCCCTCACCCGTCTCCGTTCCCTGTATTTCCTTCTTTCTCTTTTTGCCTTCCAGTCCAATCCAATCCATCATCCACTCTGGTCGTTCGTTCCCCCCCAATTCAATTGTGTACCATTCCCCCCATCCCATCTCGATTCCATCCCAGCCCAAAGGACCAAAATAAGTCTCCTTCCGCCCACACAGAAGGGCCTCCCCAAATCACAACCCAATAATGACCTGTTCTCAGACTCTTGCGTTTATTTTATTTTATTCTAGTCTAGAAAAAAATTCTCGTTCGTTACTTATATACCATATCATTGATCGATTCCATGCATGCATGCATATAGGCTCTAGCTAGGCGGATCCCACCCTCTCCGGATTGGTTCTTTTCTTCTTCCAGCTCACTTTCCAGCTTCAAGATTTTTTTGACTGTTCGGGGGTTTTTTTTGTCGGTCTCCTCTCCTCCCTCTTGGGCTTCGAGCTTCGAGCTCTTCCTCTAATGTAGATTTGTGCTGGATAGATTATTTGGTTATTGGTTGCGTAGGATCATCTTAACGTACGGTATTTTTTTTTCTTCTTTCCAGACTTTTATAAAAGTAGTGTTGAGAGTCGGGGAATGTTTTTTTTTTCTTGTGTTGTGTTGTGTAGAAATTTGAATAATTGAAACAAATTTCATCTTTTCACTGTTTGGTGCGACGGTCGAGACTCGGTATGTTTTACTCGGACTCAGCTGCAGAACCGCGAGGTCCGCATCGCGCGACGCGTTTGTCGTCGGGTCGCGATCACGTGAAATTTGTACCTTCTGAATTCCTTTCACCTTTCTTCAAATTCTTGTGTCCTTCTATCGACGATACCGACCATCTCCAAGCCGCTGCCATATGACAGTGCACGGAGGCCGATTAATAATGTTCTTTCGATCCCAACGATCTATCCTTGTGTGCGATTGAAAACTTACCAAAGGCGTACGAACCGAGAGGAAGGACTTTGAGGACCCGGAAGAAATTGCCTAGGACAGGCGCGCCAAACCCAATGTGTGTCTGAACAACGAACAAGACTCTGTTTCCCTCGTACGGGAGGGTAAACGATGCATGACAATTGGTGAAGAAGATCTGAGCAGCAACTTATTGCAGAGGTCATCGCTGCGTTAGCCTGAATAATCGGAAATTCGGAATCGCGTAGGAAACTTTGATTTACCTCTCTTGTCATCGAAGGTCATGTCTGGAATCGCTCTCACAGGCACTTGAATGTTACAGCAGAACTTACGACTGCCGTTGGCGGCGGTGCGTTTCCTCAGACACCGACCGTTGTTAATGAGCATCTCCTTGTGATCCCAAGACCTCATCGTCGCTGGAGCAAGGGCATGAAGCCACTATA
This sequence comes from Gymnopilus junonius, assembly GCA_015501075.1. Taxonomy (NCBI): domain Eukaryota; kingdom Fungi; phylum Basidiomycota; class Agaricomycetes; order Agaricales; family Galerinaceae; genus Gymnopilus; species Gymnopilus junonius. The sequence goes on along the minus strand of JADNYJ010000052.1, from coordinate 115,150 downwards.
CAGTAGGTGGGTTATCCCTGGTTATCCTGTCTTGCTATGAAGCATTTAAGAAATTTGTGAATTAGGTATCAAATTTGTTCTGTATGATTGCGCGGTAACATATTCCCAACTTCCATTAATTCTGTCGTATGAGGGCACTGGAACATCTGCGCTTCTGCTTATGCCAACCTTGCAGTGACCTTGCACCTCGCCATTTTTTTTTGCAGACTTGCGCAGACACCATGTTCGCACCATTTTAATGTGAACATGAGAAGCGTGAGCAGTGCACAGAGGGGTGGGAGGCCTTTTGGTGGTGCGGGGAGCATGCCGCCTTTGAATTTATGATGGGCTTTTGCCCCGACTGCAATTTTGCTTTGCTTGCCTGCTGCTGATATCAGTTCACTTGCGCTCTGCGGATTAGATCATCGTTGTGGACTAAAATTCATATCTCATTTGAACAACAACACTACATGCACTACAGCCTGGCATACCACTGCATTGATCCCACCTTTTGCTTATCTGCTTCAACCGGATAAAGCCCTTAGAATTCTCAAGAAATTCCAAACAAGTGGCATAGGGCTATAGATTTCTCATTGTCTCCCTGCCACGTAAATCTCAGTTGAGTAGGATACCAACCACGAGCCCTGCGCTCCTCCCACGAACGCTTAGACTGCAAGCTGTGAGTTTCCAAAATAGAATTTTTTGTACTCGTTGAAAGCTCAAAAGTGATGTACTGACGTCCGCGCAGCATATTTCTCCGATTCGCAGATATATTTGTTATGATTGCCCCCAATGGGAAAAAGAGGAGTACTCACTGCATCTCAGTTAGCACTCGGGCTCCAACCTTTTCCAAGGTGACGTATTTTTCTTTGAATATTTATTCTCTGAGGAGTCTGATGCTAGACTCCACACAACTTTTTTTTTCTTCGAAAACGCACGCTGGCAGCCCGTCTCATCCTCCAGAGTCTACAGAGTTGTAGCCATCTAAAGGCCACAGAAAATTGCAAGGATTTCCGTTTGCCGGAGAAACTTAATCGAACCGCTCACTTGTAGAGTCTCCTGTTCACGAAAATGGAAACCGGTGAATGCAGGACGTCTTCTTACAACTATGCTGTTTTCCACGTTCTGTAAAGAATATGCCTTTCCTGGTTCTATCAACTATCAAGCTTACAACCGGTCTACCTTAACGCGACGTGTCGTCTTGCTTTCTCCCCTCAATGCATTCGGATTTGCCTCATCCGGACGTTCCTTCACTGAAATTCTCTTAGGAATCATGTTCAGAAGGTTGCAAACACCGGTGTTAGCGGTCCCCCTCGACAGATAGGGATGTCAGTGGCCATCTTCCATTGCTCTATGCACTTAGTATTAGTTGCGAAATGGGACCGCTCCTTGTCCACTCCATGTGTCGGGCATCTTCGGCATAAAGCTATAGACGCCACCCTGCAGCTGGAGACAACGCATTACTTAAAATACTGCAATTCAAAGTTACGGAGATAAAGACTTCTACGACCTTTGCTATTGACAGTTCTTCATCTTCTTCGAGTCTATCACTGCGTTTATTTTTTCTATTCAAACCCTCTTAGCACCTTCAATTGTGACGAGATCTGCGTACGCATTTCAGTCACGATCGACCAGTTTCTGTCAGCAGAAGGCAGCAGGGCACACGCACTTGGTTATCTCCATTGCTAAAAAAGGCTCTTGCCTCAGTGCCAGCAGTTTGCTAATATCCCAACTTGTTGTATCTACTCCTTCGGATAAACAATGTTTCTCCGGCAAAGAAGGTGTGGCGTCTTGGGCGTATCTACCGCGGCTCAGTGGGGTGCCCTAATGTCAACTGACAGGATTCTATGTCTGTGAGTGGAGTTCTGGATGTATAATAATGCATAGTCTGAAATTTTGCTTGCAGGTTCAGTAGAAAATGTCAAGAGGGGCTTTCTGCTTTTCTGTAAAGTTTCCAACGTTTTTTTTTCGGTCCAAGCTGCGGTCCGAGGTCGTGCCAAGAAGGATATCCGACGGAGTCGCGTGACTGTGCTCTTTAAAGAAACCAACATTAAGAACCGTGTAGCCAAAGTTGCTTTATTCTATTCTAGTCAAACTCCTACATGAAAGCCTTCACCTTTACGCTATGCCGTATTCAAATCTGGGGTGAATTGCCGCCGACTTCCTCTCAATTCAAAGCTTGTCAACCTCCAAGAAGATTGTACCAAAGTAGGCATCACATCCGGAACTTGCGATCTTTCTCTTTGCTTTCCACCCCACGAGTCTTTCAAGATTCGACATCTGTTAGCCGAGCCTCAGCCTTTGTACGCTATGTTCAGGCACATTGGGTACCGGATTCTCGGGGAAATACCCCATGGGGAGGAAATGCTGTTTGACCGCTTCCCGTCAGTGTAATATTATCCATGTCCTACAAGGTATAGGTATCGCAGCTGACCTCAGTAAAATACCTTCCGGTGGAACAATTGCGAAAGAGGTTTAGGCAAATCGTCTCGCTTGGTCTCCTTCAATCCCCAAGTCTGTCCGGAAATCTTACGCTTCGACAATCGAAGTTCTCGAGGGCTGGCTGTTGTTTTGAAGAAGAGCGCTCGTTAGCGAGTATCCTGCCAGCAGCAAACACCTGTGCATTCATTCGGCCCGATACGTCTATTCCCTAACCCAAATATACTAGACATGGGCAAAACACCAGTATGTGATTAATTCAAGGCTAGCCCTGCAATGTCCGGCACAGGTTCATAAGAGCTATAAAAGCAATAGTAGATTGCCATGCAATCCCAGTCTTTTAGTTAGGGCTAACCTACTCCACAGGGCTATCATAAGCTTACCAGTCAACCAGACTGTTGCCGTCTACTCCACTTGCCAAACTTTCTTACTTCTTTATAATCGAGCCCAGAAATGTTGTCGTCCTCTTCATCGTCGGAATCATCTCCCTCGAAATCTCCATCGAGTCTTGCTAATTTCGATCCATTTGCCGTTCACCCTTTTACCAACTGCTCTCAGGCAAACCAAGGTAGCAGTCCGCCTTACCCGACCAACTCGTCGTACGGGTATGCCTATGCCCCGAACGTCTCCGCCTACAGTCGAAACCCTCTTCAGGTCTCTTCACAGTCCACGACCAACGGTGCCCCTAATACGGCACTCAAGACACCTTATGGACACGTTCAGCCTGGAGGGGTATTTGTTCCAGTCAGAAAGGATACGTCTTCACCAGATCTGGACGACGTTTTGAAGTCGAGGAAGACGTCGACCACTGGCGCGTCATCCAAACCAATTCCAATATCCTCTGTGTGAAAATATTGAAAGTCCTTTTTTTGCTCCGAGGTCAGTTTCCCCTGACATGCACTACTGCTGAATAATTGATCTTTCTTTTCTTTTCTCCTACCGACTCATAGTGGAAGAGCTGCAGGGAGCAGCACCAGCTATCAATTCTTTCTCAGTATCGACGATCATCGTATCCGTCTAGTCATTGTCATGTACCATAGTAACTTATACCCCGGGCAATCAAGCGATACCTCTACGTACACACCGTATACCAGAATCCAGACCTCCCAACTATTCATCGTGTACGATTGTTACGCTTTAGATTCCGTTCAAGTTTTCCCAATGTCTCCGGGTAGACACCTTCGCGGAAGGGCATGTGCTGATCATGAGGACAAGTCCTGGAATCCATTTTTCCTTTTCCAATGATCACCGCCTTATGTCTAAATCGACGTGTACATGTCTGCAACACAGGATATTTTTTCTTCAACACAGAGAATCCGACCGATTGACATGACATCTTGGTCATGGTGGAAGGGCTGACTGAATCTCTTTGCTTGCAGGCAAATTGATTCCACTATCACCGGATCTTCAATAAGAAGCAAGTTGCATCACGATAGGCGAAAAAACGGACCGTAGAAGTTGTGGATGTTTACTTCACTATATGCGAAATGGAGGATATTACAAACGATAAATAACGGTCCTATAAGTGTTAGGTCCTCGAATTGACAGTAGACCCTGTTATCGTAGGAATTAAGAGCCGACTCCGTGGATGGCGTCACTGGGGTCAATAGGCCTGGCAGATGAATAGGAAATACCATAAATAGAGCCGCAGCTTCTTGGGAGTTATCATGCACCCAAGAGTGGTCAATTTAGTTCGTGAGCAAATAGTTTGCACCATTAGTATCAAGGAGAACCTACCAGTTGTTGATCTTCCTTTTCTAGCCTTCTCATATTCTCTTCGATGTGAACCGCTCTATCATTTGGTGTCAGAGAAATCGATGGTGACATAGGCGCAGCTTCCGCTCTATGTTTACCAACACCTCGCAGTTCGTTCTTCATTAAGTGTGTTTGCGAACAGTCTTCAGGGTTCTCTATTTCAGCAGAGATTCACGAGGAACAGATCCTTGGAACGTAAGAGAACCGTGACCAGGGTCCTGCGATTCCGCAATCGAGGAAAGGTCGACGTCTGCAAGACAACAAACGAGATCATCTCTGACTAGTGACAAGGTCATTTATCTATTGGAGTCTGAGATGCAGAGACGTAAAATTGCGAGGAGCTGCATACACCATGTCGTCTCCGCACTTTACATTGCTGATAAAGGGTGAAGGAGGTAAGATGGATCGTTTTGCGAGCTCCTGCAGACGGCGATACACCTTACGAGCATAGACGGAATTTGTTGTAGGCATAATCTTCGTTCCATAATGAGATGATGAATGGAAAGGAAACAAAAAGTCAAAGATATGCCACCTGCAGGAGTTCTGGTACTCATGTAAGTAAATCTTCATCATGATTGCTATCAATCAAATCATTCCACTCTTCTTTTGAAATGACAATCTTTTGGAGTCGTAATAGTTGGATGGGAAGGGTACTTCGGATCCAACGAGGCTGAAGGCAATTGTCAGTATATAATATACGAAGTCACAAGCAATCACACTTACTCGTGCATCCCCAACAATTTTGCGAGTTACGCAATGAAAGTGCCAAATGGATGTCTATCTACCTTCACCTTCACCAGCTTCATGTATGGCAGTGCATTCTTTACATTGTGGATTATTATAAAGTCGGCCGATATGGGACATCGTGCAGGCTCTTGAAATTCAGAACTTCCACAAGAAATTCTCATACTAGGAGGAAAGCAGCCAATAGACAAGTCGGCATGCCGCCAAACACGAATAACGCATGTTTTGAGCACCAATCACAAACCCTAGACGGCGACAGATAGTTAAATAGATACTATTATCCTCCAGACATCAGATTGGAAACTTGACGGGAATATATTGTGCAAGCAGATGTTAAGAGAACAATTTGATAACCAGCCACGGATGAGGTGAATTGTCTAGCAAGACAGAAGAATAAGGATGAGAGAAAATTCAAAATATCAGCTTGCCAGCTGGCGTCGATTGTCTGTTTACTGTACGTACATTTGGCAAACAACGCGCGCGTGACGTGTCACAGAGTTACGCGTCGCGCTGCACGTAATCACGTGCCTGCAACCAATCTTTGTTGACGACGGCGATTGTGATGGCACCAGCACGTCGAGCACGATCTCCAGGCACATTCAAGCCGGTCTACGCAGACGCTGCAGACGCTACAGACGATGAATCGGAACAAGAAACACCGAGACCGCAGAAAGGCACTTTGAAGAAGCGGCTTAGCGAAGTCTATCACCCAGACAATGACAATTCCGAGACAGGACGACCGCCATTGAGGGCCGTCAACATTAACGACGATGCCGCTGAGAAGAGGCGGAGAAGGAAGAGCACGAAGATTCATGTCATTGAGAATTCTTTGGCTGGTCCTTCATCCGAAGGAGCGCAGGAACAAGAGTCTCAAGAACCTTCAAGAGGGGCAAAGCAAAAGCCGCTGCAAACCGTTGCACCCCCTGTCGCCAACGTTTCATGGGACATTATGAGTTCGAACTTTGAAGAATGGATGAAGCTGGCAACCGATAACGTACGCTTTTATGTTTCACTCCCAAAGACCAAATGCTAATGAGGACAATCTCGACAGAAAATTAACCCTCAGAATTCATGGAACTTCGCTTTGATTGACTATTTTCACGACATGTCATTATTGCGAAATAACGACGATAACTCTATCAATTTCCAGCGCGCGTCAACTACCCTGGACGGCTGCGTGAAAATCTGGACAAGTCGCGTCGACAGTGTCGGCACTGAAACAGGCAAACTTCTCAGCAATCTTGTATCTGGTCGTAGAGATCTGGAAGAGGACGACAATGCCGAAAATTCTGATAATCCAGATGCTGATCCTACGCAGGCTAAGAAGCGGAAAACTAATCGCGGCACTGGTGCTACTTTGGCGAAAGACCCATCTGCTCTCAAAAACAAGAAGCCAGACCTGGAATTTGCAGTTGATCCTTTATTCAAGAAAACTTGTGCAGATTTTGATGAAGGTGGGGCCAGCGGCCTCTTGATGAACCATTTATCATTGGGCATTGGTTCTGAGGGATGTATGAGAGTTATTTTTGATGCCAGTGATTCAATGGGTAAAGTTGAAGATGAGGATGTCGTCGAGGAACCCGAAGATTTGATGGATATGACTTTTCTGCGAAGTAGGTGTTCACCTGCAATATTTTTCCAGACTCCAAACATCCTAATGTTGCGTTACAGAGGAATACTTCCCGGATCTCTCCGTCCTCGAAAACAAAACGATATCACATTCCCTTGCTGATTTCGAGTTCGCTAAAAATGCATTCACATTGGGTGACTCAACAATGTTCTTAGACAACACTCGCCACGAGGACGATATCGCAGATGAAGATGACGACAATTTTGGAACGAACATGGATGCTGGTGAAGTACCTACTGCAGAAGACTTCTTTGTCGGCGCGGATGCTGTCAACGATGATTTTGGTGGAGACTTTGGCGGGGATGATGACTTTGGTGATGATCCCTCGCATAACGGTTCGGTAGGTCCTTCCGGTGAAATCGAGGAAGGACGGCCGGGTCCTTTCGTACCTTTCGATCCCCGTCGAGCGCCGACGGAACGCGACCTCAAATTGGTCATGGCTGACCCGAATTCCGAAGGCGGAGCTTTAGATTACTTTGACCAGAACTTCCTCAAAAACTGGGCTGGTCCCGAGCACTGGAAGTTGCGGAAGAATATTCGTAAACGTAAGGATTGTCTCCACAAACTAAAATTTCAATCCTAACTACTCACTACAGCGGAAGCCACTGCTGATGCTAACAAAGCCAATAAACGTCAGAAGAAGGAGGCCGTCAAGATCGACTTCATGACTCCTTCAGATAAGGACCTAAAGGAGTTAGCGAAGGAAATATTTGCCCCCGTCACGAAAGGTGTAGGTATCAACCTGCCAGGGACAGGAACAACCGCCAACAAGAAAGGCGCTAAGAAAAAGAAAGAGAAGCGGGACGATCACAGGTTGCCAGACGACATGCACTTTGCCAGTAGGCAGCTTGTGACGTTGTTTACGAAGCCGAAGTTCTCTGTTCGTGTCCTTTTCCCCTTCTGCGGTCTCCTGCTGATTGGTGTTCAACAGCTGAAAATGCGTGGCAGACGAGTTCGCATAAATGACAACGATGGAGAAGTCGACGAAAGTTTTTGGGCTCAGGCCGCCGCTGAACAAGCCGCCAATCGCAATCATGATGATGACGACGACGATTACGGCAAGTCACTGTCCATTGCTCTCTGGGGCTAAAATAGTAAAACATCCCATAGCAAACGGAGAGCCTGTTCCTTTCAACACTCAATTCTTCCATGACGATGACTTTGGTCCTGGTTTTGACGACGATGGCGGAGGACTTCCTGATGAAGATTCAGGCGAACAAGACCTTCTCGCTGCTACCCAGGGCCAGACAAGGCGGGTCAGACCTGAGTTTGTCAACTATACCAAGAGGGCCAAACGCGTCGATGTGAGGAAGCTAAAGGATAACATATGGAAAGGACTCGACATTGTGGTGGATAATAAGAAATCTAGTGAAAATGATGAAAGCATGGTGAGTACTCTCCCTTCGAAAATTCTCTGGGGTACTCATCTCAGTTTACCAGGATGTCGATGAACCAGAGGTGACCCCTACAGACCCTTCAGATTCAAGGCAGTTCAGCCAGGTGATATCAGGCTTGCAAAAGTCGTATCCCAAGGACAAAATGGATGAAATCAGCACAAGCTTCTGCTTTATTTGTTTGCTCCACTTGGCCAATGAACAGGGTTTAAAACTTGAGTCTGCAGCGGAAGAGAGTCCCATGGCGGAGAAGGAGCTTGTCATCGATGAGGCTGAAGATGAAATTGCTAGTGACGACAAGAAGATTGGTAATATCTGGGATATCAAGGTGTGTGCAATTGACCTAGCAGAAGGTCTAAAGCTGATTTGCCTTCAATCAGATTTACCGCGATCCTAACGCAACTCAATCAGCATAGATCATCACTGTGTACCATTCGCATTTAAATTATATCTCTCTCCTGACTATCTCTACGTCGTTTTGCCTGCCGGTTCAAGATTTATTACGTTACTATAATGGTCCCTATGCAGTTATACAGTTATCTAATTTTTGTTGTATATCATTGTGAATTGCATATTCTGCGCCATACACGTTTCTTGCGGCAGCGTTCTAATCAGAATATGGCTATATACAGGGGAACAAATATACATACATCAGGATATATGGCTTTATCTACGAGATACATACTACATACGTGAAAAATATAGAGATACGCAACAAGCTGAAAAGCAGTAAAAATACAGAGGCGATCAGGATACTAGTGCTACATGGTGCGATATAGAAGAGGGAAGTAATCGATACATTTGGTACTGGGTATACAACCGACGGTGGTGCCGTGGTGAAAGGGTCGTGATGGAAGAGAGTGCCTATTCAAAGCAATCAAGAGAAATTGACGAAAGGGTGAGATCAGTGCTTGGAAACCCAAGCGCTCCAGAGGCTCTCATAGCGCTTCTGGTGGCGGGAGTTGAATTTCATGTATTGAGAATATGCATTCTTGGGGAGCTCGAGCATGCCTTGCGTGACAAGGTTGTCTTCCAAGGAAGGCAGGACCGTCAGGAGGTCAGAGGAAGAAATGCGTGCGCTCGGAACGTCAGAAGCGAGGAAGACACCTTCGCCGAATGGCTATATGTGCGCACGTCGAGATACTTTTCCCGCTTGGTGTGAGTGCGAGCAGCTGGAAGACAGAATATCAGCAACAAGAACCACAAAGAAGATATCGATCAATATTTAATCACCTTGGACGATCATGACTTGGTTCTTGACAAGGGCAACAGCAATACTTCCGTCAGCGAACATCTTTTTGATCGTGGTAAATGAGGACGGGTTTGTGAGAATTAGGGAAAATTATGGGGTCAGATATAAGATCGAATCCTTGATGGTCGTAAAGGTCTTTAGGAAAGAATGGCAAAAGACAGAATATGGATTAGGATCAAGAATCTAAAGGAGGGGTAGCAGGACAAAGCGCTATGAGTATGTGCCGATATACAGCATGCTTATATAGTTAGAGAAGCTATTGTTCTCAAGAAGCTTTGACAGATCTAGAGAAGAATGCAGGACAAGAGCCGAAAATGAAGGCGTGTCCGAGAAGTCACCCAAGCTCACGCACGTCGGAGGTTCACGTAAATTGAAATTTGCCGCGTTTCCAGATATACATTACCCAAGAGTACAATGGTGCACTTGCGATAAAGGATTATCTGCGCATTCCACGATCGACTGCAAGGCCGAAATTTACAAGCAAAGAGCACAACAATGGGACAAGCTAAGATGGTAGAGGCCCAAATACAGATCAAGGCCAGCACACGACGTACCCTGGTCAGCAGGTCTGCCATAAGCGAAATCCTCTGTTTGGTTCCAAAGCTTACCCATACAGACAAACACTTGCTCCCTTTTCGGAAACCTTCACCTTCATTGTTTTCGAGCTCTTGTCAAGCTCTTGTCCTCATTCTTGCTTGGTCTTGTACACTATGACCAGATATTCTCAAGAGACTTTTTTAATCCTCGATGTGTGCGTAATACATGAAAACTCGTGTATGAAGCCTTCGAGAGAACGCTCTGGCTTCAATTCGGTTCTATTGTTCTTCTGAACAATAAACTGGAGCCAGAGATAACGCTATTGCTCGTGATTGGCTTGTGAAAACCCCCCTAATAATCTATTCTCTGATGTTTACTTCTCGTTCTAGCAATTACCTTGAAGCGTAAGTCGAACGACTCAGCAATGTCACTTTCTACTGCAAGCCTGACACGCTCCGCATTTCTTTTTGGCACTCGAAGGCCTAAAATCCCCTGGCTTGATAACTATACCCCAGGTATCCCAGGCCTTGCTTGAAAGGCATCATCTATAGTATGTCATGCCCTCTAACAACCCATTGTAGATGGCGATAAAGGGTGCAGCTATGGTCACTAATATTGCATCTAGTAAGGTTTCTTTTCCGCGAGCGATGCTATGCATCAACTTCTTGTTTTATGTGGCACCGTTGCTGTGAATATCTTTCTTTACATCTCAGAGAATGTTTAAACTCTTGATCAACTTGATCATAGTGAACTAGATCTCTACCAGAGAACGTACGCTTAAGTCAAGCATGGTAAAGCTGCCCGTGTTCTCGACTTCACGCAAGATAAGATAAGATTGCCGGCGTTCTGCCGTAAAAGAATCAATCATTGGGCCTGGCAGTACCCCTCTCCAACTTGAACCCCTTATTGTTACAGTGTAATGCGAGTCGCCTATGTGCCGGGCGCATACAAACAGGCTTTGCTGACATTGGTGAGATGGTGAGAGTCGCCTTCCACGGTCCGAGGCCTCGGATTCTGTTAGGCCAAGGCTTGCACGTCATGATATGCATTGTGACTCAGACCAAGATGAACATCGCTGTTTTCGATTTTGATACGGCACGGCTTTCGGACTCAGCACGCCATATTTCTTGGCCATACACACTATCATGGTTCAATTCTTCACTGAAATCCCAAAGGCACTTATACCATGGATTAAGGAGCAAAAGATGTTTTGGGTCGCTACGGCACCACTTTCTGAATCCGGACATGTCAATGTCTCCCCCAAGGGATATGAAGGTACTTTCCATGTCAAAGATGAGACTACGGTCTGGTACGAAGACATGACCGGAAGTGGTGCGTTCTCTCTTTCTTGAATCCTCTTTCGTGACGTTTACGCTGCCGTACAGGCATTGAAACCTTGGCGCATGTGAGGGAGAATGGGCGATTAACTATTATGTTCTGCGCCTTCGAAGGACCGCCTCGTATTATGAGACTCTTTGGAGACGGTAAGGTGTGTCATTGTTTCCTCTCCAGCGAAGTTAAAGTATTTTTATTTAGGTCAAGCCTTTGAATTTGGTACCCCAGAATATGATTCCCTCATCCCTTTAGACAAAAGGCAGCCAGGTTCTCGCTCTGTTATTTTGCTGAAGATACACAAAGTCAGTACGGTGAGTATAGCTACCATCCAATCTTTAGCCACTGGATGTCTGACGTCCTTTCGCTCAGTCCTGCGGATACTCCATCCCATTCTATACTTTTAAATGCAATCGCGTACGCCTCCACGCTGGCATGGCTCGAAAAGAAGGAGAAGACATCAAAGCAGAGGCTAGTATAGATGCCTATTTCAAGAGCAACAACACATCTGAGCCGGTTAAGAAAGGCAACGATAGCGAAGCCTTGCTTCCGCTCACAGACAAAGGGTTGAAGTGGTACTGGAAGAGCAAGAATGTTCAAAGTATTGATGGCCTCCCTGGCCTTCAAACTGCCTATACATCGAAGAAGATCTTTGACAACGTCATAGCTGCAAAGGATTGGGGAAAGGACGATGAGAGTGTCTCCAGAAGCAGTAGCCAGGTTGTAGAGAAGCCTTTGCTTCAACATTGGGTGGATACAAAGATTGCCGTTGGATTCATTCTGGGTGTTTTTGCATGTGGTCTATGGGTTAACCTGGTAGGCCTGAAGGTCAAAATATGATAATGATCTAAACGAACAGTAGATGAGTAACCAGTGCTACTTTTATTTATCGCTTGTATTGACAGTTCCGTGTTGACAGGCTTCTCTTAGACTGTAACGTGCTTTGAGGCCAGAGAACCGGCATTTTTGTGTATTCCTGTCATATGGTAATGAAAATCAATGTGTTCACCTCCGTTGACGAAGCACTTGCAAACTCCTGGTATTATAAGAAATTCTTGGCAACGTGCCCATCTTCCTCGCTCTTTCCATACGCTTGTGTTGTCAACTAGATAAAATTGTACCGGATCCGCATCGAAGGGTATCACAGTATCCGGTATGCATCACCCCTATGCCATTGTAACGACCGGAGCCATGCTGACCATAACCAATGATGGCGATGACAGGAAGCCTTCGAGGTGGAACGCGCTTCTGTTTTCTCATGAAGCAGATGGCGCCCAGTCTGCTAACCAAAAATAGGTCAACAGAAACATACTTTTTCTTATCTTTCCATGTGGAGTAACGTTTCTTCGGAAGGTTGCTGTGTATGCTCCGTCGCACATTCTAGTTATTTATGTGGACGACCCGAATACAAAACGGCGACCTGCACTTTGCCGCCCTCTTCGACCAATACTTAGGTTATTAATCAAGCTAGAAGATATTTATCATGGCTCAGTTCCCTAGGTTTACTTTCATCCGACCCCTAGTCGCGCTGGTTGCTTCAGCAGCTTCTTTAGCTAATGCATCTCCGGTCGTACAAGCCGTAGAACCTGAGCCTGTTTTCACTCACTTCACATCAAAGGCCACTCCTAATGTCGGTTTACGATTTGTATCGGATTCTGGGGTATGCGAGACCACGCCTGGGGTACACCAGATGTCGGGATACATCGATGTATCTACACCCGGGACAAACATGTCGATGGTACGAATATTCCTAGTCGCTCTCATCAGTAACTTACTCCTTTTTGCCTTGAAAATACAGTGGTTCTGGTTTTTTGAATCTCGGAACTCACCTGAGACCGCGCCATTTACTCTTTGGTAGTTTATTTCCTTTTTTCATATCTCACAGGTACTGAGAATCCCTACCTTTTCCTCAGGCTCAACGGAGGCCCGGGGTGCTCTTCGATGATAGGACTTTTCCAAGAGAATGGGCCTTGTCAAGTCAATTCTGATGGTGCAACTACAGTGCTCAACCCTTTTAGGTTTGTCAAATAGCTATATTTATCGGCTCCGATGTTCATTTATTACCGTTTCTATCAGTTGGAATAACATCAGCAACAGTATGTTTCCCTAGTGTCTTAACCATGACTTGTGATAGCTTACAGTTGTATATAGTGATATATATCGACCAGCCCATTGGAACGGGATTCTCCTTTGGCACTGACACAGTGAATAGCACCCAGTCTGCGGCTCCTTTTGTATGGCAAGCGTTCCAGGTCCTTTTCGAGAGTCAGGCATTTGCACAATATCAATCCAGAGAGTGAGTGAACAACCTATTTACTAGGGAAAAAACCTCGTTGTACTGACGGAAATCTATACCCAGATTCATTCTTGCCACGGAGAGCTATGGAGGGCACTACGGCCCTGAATTTGTCACTTTCTTTGATCAGCAGAATACTCTCATTAATTCGGGTAAACTGAACGGAGAGATAGTGACCGTTAGTGCCCTCATGATTAACAAGTGCGTTTCTTTGAGCCTTGATTATTCTGATGAACACAGTTTAACGTCAATATTCAGCGGATGGTACGACCCACTCATCCAAAATAAGGCCTACCTCGATTTCGCAACCAATGCCCCGGGATATGGCCAACTCCAATCTGACAGTGTTCTGCAGAAAATGAACCAATCTTATTTCGAGTCCGGAGGATGCTTAGAACAAGAGCAAGCATGCTATGCAGCAGGCACAGGTGCAAACTCAAACACCATCTGTCGCAACGCCGATAACTTTTGCGTACGTGCTCATACTAAAAACATTTAGAGCTCGTCATTGCTGATAACTTCTGATCAGTCAGAAAATTTGTTCTTTCCCGCTGTGGGCAATCGCGACTCAGATGACTTACGTCAGAGCTCCTCTGCCTCGTTCCCGCCAGAGTTCTATGTCAAATTTTTGCAGTCCAAGTCGATCATGACGAAGATAGGTGCTGGAACCAAGTATCAGGAATGTCCTGATGCCCCGTTCGAATTATTTTCCAAAACCGGTGATGTATTAACCATTTTGCCTGTTCTGTCAGGCTTGAAAATAATGAACATATGTATAGGATGCAAGAACTTTGCTTCCACAATTAGGAGCACTAGTTAACTCTGGTCTCAAAACCCTCATTTGGGTGCGTGCTTCTGTCTTTTTCGTTAAGAATTTTGAAACTCAATTTCCTTTAGGCTGGGGACGCCGACATCAAGTACGTATACCCGAACTTGTCAATGTCGTATCACTGCTCACCAAAGTTTAAAGCTGCAATTGGTTAGGAGGACATGCCTCTGTCCTCGCGATGAACTGGACTGGTGCACAGCTGCTGGCTAATACACCTTTCACAAATATGACTATTAACGGTGTGTCAGTGGCAGCTGTACAAAACGTGAACAACTTCTCATTCGCGTACGTCGATCTCCTGCTACATCGTATTATTCTATGTGCATTTCTGACTTATTTGTCACGTAGGCGAGTCTTCGCAGCTGGCCATGAAGTGGTATGTTGTTTGCAAGTTTATTGACGTTATTAGCCTAATGACCCATGATTCTCCCGTAGCCTGCTTTCCAACCACAGGCCGCCCTCGAAATCTTTAAGCAAGTCATCAACATGGAACAGCTTCATTCGGTCTAAGAGAGTTGGGAACCATAGTACTCTGTTAAGAGGGATGCATACGTCGACGATGTGTATCGTTTATCGAGAATTAAAGGGAAATTAAAATTCATCAAAATGACGCTGTATGGCCCAGTTCCAGGAATATCCAACCAATGTCTTGTGCGCAATTGTCAATCAGGCTGCCTGCAGCTGCCGTAATACCTTCAAGCGGTCCGCAGATCGGCGGCCACCATGTACTCCACATGCGACGATCACCCACTGTTAAGCCGGCTCATTTCCGCTAACCAGCTCTCAACATTGGTCGAGAGGTCTACAGGCGTGCGCGTATATTCGTTTTCATAGACTCATGGAAGCATGCTGACCGTTACTTCTGATAAGACCTTCGTGAAAAAGTGAACGAGATTTTTTCTCATGAACTTCCGCTGGAATACCTGCCAATCCAGAAATAGAACCAACAGTTGTCATGCTTCCTCAAAAGGCCTTTAAAATATCTCATTCTTTCTTATCGCACCATGTGGTATTCCGAGCTCTGCTGGACCAACAGCTTGTTGATTAATTGTTCGAACATTCCGGACAAACCCTCAAATATCTAAGCGGCACTGTCAAAATGCCGAATCGTCCCTTCTTTCTCCAGGGTCAGACGGTATTGGTTCAAGTGGTTCGTGTTCACCATGGGCTATCACCGTCTTAGGGTTACATGCCTACGACTCTTTGCTACCTTGACTTTCCTCGCGACTGTGGCCTTTGCGAGTCCAACTCTAGGCGTGACCGAAACTGCCCCTACTTTGACGCGTTTCACCTCGACCAATAACGCCAATGTATCTTTAAGATTTGTGTCTGATTCCGGTGTGTGCGAGACTACCCCAGGGGTGCATCAAATGTCTGGTTACATCGATGTCGGCACGAATATGTCTATGGTGAGACGAGCCTTATTCCGTGTACTGTTTATACAGTATATTAATTACGTGGGATCTGCAGTGGTTCTGGTTCTTTGAATCTCGCGCAGCACCCGAAACTGCTCCGTTCACCCTTTGGTCTTTATTGGTTTTTTCCGGTCATTGAAGACAACCTTACATTTTTATATTTCCTGTCGCATTTACAGGCTCAACGGAGGCCCTGGGTGCTCGTCGATGATAGGACTTTTCCAAGAGAACGGACCGTGTCACGTAAACGCTGATAGCACAACGACAATCCTAAACCCTTTTAGGTGACGAATTTCTACTTCAGTATTGTATTTATTCACTAAGATTTTATTCGCAAGCTGGAACAACATCAGTAACAGTAAGTGTTTTTTTAGAATGGCACTGCTGAAAGTAAAATTTCTCCTCTGAAGTGATATACATTGATCAGCCCATTGGAACGGGCTTCTCCTTTGGCACCGACACGGTCAATAGCACGCAGTCCGCATCTCCTTTTGTTTGGCAGGCATTTCAAATTCTTTTCGAAAGCAAAGCGTTCGCGAAATACAAATCCCGGGAGTGAGCATGCATTAGACTCCTTCCTGGGAAACATGGACCAATTTTTATCATTCTTTAGGTTTATTTTTGCAACGGAAAGCTATGGCGGACACTATGGTCCCGCCTTTGTTACCTTCTTCGACCAACAGAATGCACTCATTAACGAGGGAAAATTAAAGGGAGAGTTGCTAACTGTCAGTGCCCTTATGATCAATAAGTACGTTTTGCGTACAACTCTTGCCTTAATCGATATAAGTAATCCCCTCACTCTACAGCGGATGGTACGACCCTCTCATCCAGAACAAGGCATACCTCGACTTCGCGACCAATGCACCTGGGTATGGTCAACTCCAACCAGACGACGTTTTGCAACAAATGAATACATCGTTCTTCCAACCTGGCGGATGCAAGGATCAAGAACTGGCTTGCTATGCAGCAGGGACGGGTCCAGAATCCAATACGATCTGTGGCAATGCGGATGGCTTCTGCGTAGGCTTTGAATTCTTTAGTTTCATTGTAAAGCTAACCTGTGAATAATAGATTGATAACCTTTTCGTGCCAGCTGTAGGCGATCGTGATTCCGACGACCTTCGCCAGAATTCGTCTGCTTTATTCCCTCCGGAGTTCTATGTAAAATTCCTGCGCGAGCAGTCAATCATGACACAAATCGGAGCAGAGCATCGCTATAGTGAATGTCCTGATGCCCCGTTCGAACTTTTTACCAGGACTGGAGATGTAAATTTCTAATTGTTTCTCTTCGTGAACTAGCTGGTTGACCGGCTCTATATAGGACGCAAGAACTCTCCTTCCTCAATTAGGTGCACTAGCAAATTCTAGATTGAAGATGTTAATCTGGGTATACAATTAGTACAAATTATTTTTCATCTACATACCACTGACCGTATTCGACAACTTGTACAGGCCGGAGATGCTGACATCAAGTCCGTTCGTTTTTGCCATATCTCTTGGTACCAATGCTAATAGCTATTTGTTATAGCTGTAACTGGTTGGGAGGCCATGCTTCGGTCCTTGCAATGAACTGGTATGGCGCAAAACGTCTCGCCAGTACACCTTTCAAGAACATGACTATCAACGGGGAATCAGTAGCCGCCATTCAGAATATGGATAATTTTTCATTTGCGTGAGCATTCTCTCCATTCCCTACCCTTCGCTTCCTCACTCTGTGGTTCCTGATCTTTCTGCAGCCGGGTGTTTCAGTCTGGCCATGAAGTGGTAAGGCTTCACCTCCATGAGCCTATCTCTTGGGAATCTGTCTGACCTCGCTTATGTCCCAATGTAGCCTGCATTCCAGCCCCAAGCCGCTTTTGAAATCTTCAAGCAAGTCATCCACAAGGAACAACTGCATTCCGTCATAGTTAAACTTTAGCATGACGAGAACGTAAATCATATATTTCTATCAGACTCTGATCAATCAACCATAGCAGATACCCTATCGATTGCGTTACAAGGCATATTTCGGGAGGCTTGGAAGCTCCTGCCTTGCATGTTACGATGAGCCTGAGTCTCAAGACGTCTGAAAGATTCGTTTTATGTTCGCATCAGAAGCCCACAATATATAGGCCTGATGAAAGGGTATCAATTATCACAATGAGGCGAGGTCAGTGATAGCCATTAGCGTATCCGTTACTATTACCATTTGGCTTCGACTTGAGGTCAGCCAGATAATGATGCGCCTTGCCCAGCGTCCAGATAGGGAAGGAAAACTTGAAGTTGGGGTAGGCAATAGCACAGTTCTTGTTGAATACACCTTCGATGGCTTCCTGAGGCCATGAACCGTCCTAAAAATTGGCGATCGCATTAGAATAATGAAGGGGATATGACATGACATTCGTACCGGACGCTGTCTTGACATGACGAGCTTGACGCCTTTCTCGATTGGCTCGGGGTATGGGTATTTTGCATACATAAGGGCCATCACTGCCCAACATGTCTGCACGACCTGTGCATTCTTGTGCTCTATCCAAGCACTTCGCTCGCATGACTGTCACATTTAAAGAGAAAAATATCGTCAACAAACTACACTGCAAGGCGAGCAGATAAAATCTAGATACCTTGTAGCTTTCGCCCCAACCACCATCCTCCCTTTGATGACTCAGCAAGAACTCACAAGCCTTTTTCAGGTACTGGCTGTTTTCATAGGTCTCACCCACGAGTGATAAGCTCTCCGTCGCGAATTGCGTGGCATATGTGAAGCAGATACCCCACGACCCCACCCAGCCACCTTCAGGCGCTTGTGCCTCATGAAGATACTTTATAGCCTTTTTCATTGTCAGGCTGGGGAAAAAGAAAACGTAAATTAAATGAAAAAAAATGTATCTGTCGACCTACTCTATGTCCTCCTTCCGGTATTCAGGGAAATGTTTTCGGAAGATAGCAAGACTCGTAATGACTGAAGTCGTACACTCTGGATAACAGTATTCCGTCATGATATCCCCTGCGATTCAAGGAGCTTACAGTGAGTTTAACACACTTTAATACAGAGGGATGTACGTGCCAAAAACTTCAGCTGGGTTTAGCCATTCCAGCCACCTGGGACCTCTGACTAGTTCATAGCTCGCAAACCCACCACTGGGTTCTGCAAGCTAAGCATGACGTCAACGGCATCGCACATGCGTTCCTTTGATATGAGCTCAGGCGTATAGCTAAAAAGGAAGAATGCAAGGCCCTTAGAAGGCAAGATGCTACGGCACAATGTAAAAGCCTACCCTAGGTCAAACTGAAGGTACATTGACGCCTTTAAGCCTTCACCTGTGCAATCACTAACTGTATAACCCTGTTCTGTCGTACTGAACAGGTGTTAATACGTTAATACCAAAGAAAGGTCACAAATGCATGAACCAACCTAAAGCCCCAGGCACCCTTGGTCGTATGTCGATAGGCATCATGATAATGCCTCGGGTTGTCTCTAATCTGTGCCTGGTCAAGCCACTCCAAAGCCTTGACCATACTCTCCTTGTTCTCTTCCTCATTCGCCAACCCCGTTTCCACCAAAGCCTGAGTGATAAACCCGGTGTCCCACAACTGACTACCGTTCGTCCCACACATCATCATCCCCTCAGCGCCGATCCACATAAAGTCTTGTCGCCTGATCGAGTGCATTTTGTACGCTTCACTCTCTGGACCTTCAGCGTGGAAGCGAGCGATGAGGTTAAACATCTTTGATACGGGACCCAAGGTCTGGTATCCAGTGTTTTCGTCTTCCATCACTACAAGCTCATACGCACGTTCAAGACCAGCGCGCCGAAGAGGTGGGAGAATGCAGTTCTCGTAAGAGGACAAAATGACTGAAATCGTGTTAAAAAGAGCGGTATGGGGTGCATATTCGTCGGCTTTATTAATGTTGTTTCGCTGAGCCGGCCAATTAATGGAATAATAATCCTCAGGGTATAATTCCTATAGTAAATGTATTAATAACCACTGATACCAAAGGAAATATTTTGCATTACCTCTCGAAGCGATAACACTAAATCGCTTTCCTCCATTTTAAATTTAACTCCATAGAGATAACTCATTGGGATATAAACATTTCGGACATGAATCCACCACCGATGAGGGTGAAAAGAAAGCCATGCAGGTAGAAGCCTGATATACGGTTAGTGTATGAGAAAAGGCAGTAGAGTTTAATGAACATACCACAGCTCAGGAGGGACGGGATTATTACCTGCCCAATCATAACAATTGAGGAGAGAAAGCCAAAACTTCCCCCAGGCAGGAATCGTTGTGCAGCCACCTGTAATTTTCGTAGGTTAAAATATACGAAGGAAGTATGTGGGGCAACAAACCTAGTTTATGAAGTGTTGCGCGAGCTCGAACACAGACAGGGTGCTCTCTGTCAACGCCTAGAATGCGCAGAGCCGTGTAATTCAATCCGGTGCCGAATACCGTCGAATGCCCTTCGACATGTCTATTAAAGGCACGAGTAAGCCGCAGAAATCAGCAAGCCGAGCAAAAACTTGGGGAATTAGAAGCCAAAGAACGGGGAAATTTCCAATCGCATTCTTCATCTTCATAAATTATAACTCACATTCCCCAGCCACCGTCATCGGGGTGTGCTCGGTTCATTAGGTAGCGTATCATTTCCAGACGTTCTTCCTTTTTGAAGGTCATTCCTGTGATATACGAGCCAATGACAAGGCCCGGCAATAAAAACATAGGGCCACCGTATTCTCCAGGCCAATGACCATCATGCGACTGCAGGTTCTTGTAATACTTGTAGCCGTTCCGAGCAGCCTCTAGTGGGTCTTTGGCAGCTGGCAAATCAGGCATTGTCTAGTGGTCGCATAGTCGAAAAATAATTCAGAAAAGTTGCAATAGTGATATACTTGACATGTCGCTGACCGTATTGAGCCCCAGCCAGAACCTGTCAATTTCATTCTGTGGCCATCTCTCAACCTCTTCGTCGGTGTGGAGGTAGTGCCAGGTATGCCGACCGCCGTCGTTAACAAGGAGCCTCCAGCGTGAGTAGTCAGTGAAGGGCTTGTCAGCACTGGGTCCGACATTCAAGGGGGACCACGATGACATGGTGGTTCAAGAAAAGGAGTGTAACCGAGATGAAAATTCATGAAACGCGTAGATACGAAAAGCGAAATCTTACGATTTCTTTCGTGTCGGCTCCCGTGAAAGTGGATCCAAAAATAGACAAGCGTTCATTTAGACAACCCTAACCCGAACAAATAGTCTCCGCTCCTCCTTGAACCACAAATGTCCATCCGCGACTCAAACGTCGTCATCATCGAGGTCGACAGGACTGTAGTCAGAGCTGGCCTGGGTCTCCATGATCTCCTCAAAATACCCTCGGTTGTGCGTATTTTCCTTGCTTTACTGACGCGTTTAACAAGCTATGCAGGAAATCCCTGCTCGCGTAGGTCTGCGGAGGAACGTCTTAGGGGAGAACGGAGATGCACACTTAAATGGTGTTGATGAGCCCCTCGCTTCGACCAGCCGCGCAACTTCAGTGTTTCTGCAAACAAGCATTCCGAAAGCAGGCGTGAAAGACTACCTCGTTGGGGCTCAGCTGGACGAAGCGCTTGCCAATGGACAAGATATCATCGTCTCCTGGCCATTCGTCGATGGAGTTGTCAGTGATTGGACACAAGCGGAAGCCATCTGGTACGTCTGAGCCTTGAACCTTTTTATAGACTTGTGCAAATCAAACTCCATGACAGGAAGTACATTCTATTCAACCAACTCCAACGCCGTCGCGTACAAAATGAATCCCCCGTCCTCTTTTCCATCACCACAGGAAACTCAAGAGACACCTACGAGCGCATATGTAAAATCTTTTTCGAACGATTCAACGTCGCTGGTTTGGCCATTCTCGAACGTCCCATGGCGCAGATATACGCAGCCAATACTCTCAGCGGCGTAGTTGTCGACATCGGCGACGAAGTGACAGACGTGACCCCCATCTATGAAGGGTTCATTCACGACCCTGCTAGGGGAAAAGTCTTCTTGGGCATGCGGCACTGCCAAATCTACGTTGCCAACCTCTTGCGCTCTAACCCGACCGTCATGAATGCCCTCTCTCCGCCAGGGAACCCTGTGGATCCAGAAACACTACAAGCGACTCTCGTTGACCTCGTGAAGCAACTGTGGAAGGATGACACGATCAAGATACCATCGACTGGAGAGACCGCCGTTCCAGACGACAATGAAGGTGTCATGGACATTGCCGCCGTGGTCGTCGCAGGCAAAGAAAAGGCCGTCATCGAAAGCAATCAAAAGAAGAAGAACCAAGGCAAACAAACCGAGGCCGAAAAGAAACGCGAACGCGAGATTGAAGCTATGGACCTTATCACGGTCCAATTCCGCGGGCACTCGTTGACAATAGGCAAAGAACGCCATCGGTTCTGCGAACCTCTATTTGACCCCACATTGTTGAACGGACTTCCTGGCTTCGCTACGCCCGACGAGACACCTCTTTTACCCATTCAAGATGCTGTGGGACAGGTCGTTACCCAACTGGACGTTGACAAGCGCCAATACGTCTGGCAAGGCTTGTTCGTAACTGGAGATATAACTCGACATGTAAAAGGTTTGTCTGCTCTACATTTAGTTGTGTTGTTGTGTATTTCATGGGTATCCTTGTTCAGGAATTGGCGTAGCACTCCAGTCTCGTGTCGCTCCATTCATTGCCAACCCCGAATTGCAGTCCGATATCCAACCACGCTATGCACACGTGCTCTCGGTACCCGAGTACTATGCAGAGTACCGCGAGACTGGCAACAGTTACGCGGCTTTCCTTGGTTCAAGTATTGCGGCCAAAGTTAGTACAAGTATTTTGTCTGAATCGCAAGCTCATCTGCTGACCCATCAAATAGATTATCTTCAGTGATTCCAATGGAAAGAATTATGTCTCCAAGGCAGATTATACTTGGAAGGGACCACATTCCATTATTGAAATGGCACCATCTTTGTTATGATTATTGCTAATATATAATTTTGGTTCGACTGTGACTACTTGTCTCGTGGAAGTAAAGTTTCTTTGGTGACTACTTAAATGATCACTTCAAAGTTGTTCAAACCACTTGCCCTGCAGTAAGATTGTTTACACTACATCCTTACCAGTACAAAACAAGTGCTGGACTTCAGAAGGAAAAACAGGTTCGGCGTGCCTCTCTGGGAGCCTACATCCTGCAATTTACGCTTATAAGCGCCACGTGGGTTTGGGCCTGACTGGCCAGCATTTGTACATGCAATGATCATGAGCGCTACGCGCTGAGCTTTACAAGCTATGTGCACACCATATAAGGTGGATATCCCGGTTTTGTAACCGATTTACGCGTCTTTTGGACGGTTCCCGTGCCAGTTTTCGGCCGGTAGCGCTGGCGTCGACCGGGTTACGGAAATTGCACTGGGTGGGATTCGAACGCTCGGCTCAAACAACCCCAGTGCACTCAGTTCCACGACCACGACCTACGATGTACCAACTGAGCCCTAGTGTTGGGCAACACTACATATTGTCCTTCGTTCATATACCCTCAAAAATGGCCGTTTATATGATGATTAAATGTCTATACCAATTTACCTGACAGAGAGTTCAGAAAACTATTATGGACACAGCTTGTCATAATCAACTGACATCTACAAAAATATCATTGCCATTTCTTAGCACGCTAAGACTTTTGATTTATAGAAGAGCATCAGCAGTAATAATAGATGTGTCTTCGAAACTATGTTGGGGAACTTGTGTGGAACAATTATTCCAAAATCTTCATACTGGTAAAAAAAAAGAAGGACCCTTGATTTCAGAAGTAAAACAGGTTCGGCGTACCTCAGTGGGGGCCTACATCCTGAGTTTTTTTGCGCTTGTGGGCTTTGAAACCATTCAGTATGATAATCAGCGCGATGTAAATGGCGGCATGAAATTTATACGTCATGGGTGGACCCCACACCAGTTGTGGTCGGTGCCGTTGGACCGGGGGGCAGAAATTGCATTTGGGTGCGGTTTGAACTCATGGCTCGAACGACTGCAGCATCTCAATTCCGCGACCGCGACGTACCAACTGAACTTTGGTGTTGGGCAAAAGCGCACGTTGTTCGTGGAATATATAATATATACAGACGCTCGAAAAAGGTCATTTAGAATGACGATTTGCCTTCAAAAGCGTTTGAAGAATGTCCTTGAAATTTCTTTTTTACTCGATTTCATGCTGTAATTTAACAACAGAAGTGAAGGGACATCCAACCAAATGAAAGCCAAATCTACTATAGTTCCGAAGTAGGCAGTCGACCTTCGAAAGCAGGCGACATGCCGAGACATCGTTAAGTATGTAGTTCAAAATGCAAGGCATGTTCATCATAGGCTACATGACAAGGCCGACATAAGCATAGCGTAATGGTAGACAATAACAGGTAGGTGTCTAAGCAGCATTGCCCTCAGCGAAGTTAAGCAAGTCAGAGTCACCCTGGTCAGTGATAGTCATGACGCTAAACAAAGTCCTCTCATCAGAAACAATACTATAAGGACTAAATTAAATCACCACGCACCCAACGCGGAAGAGCTTTCCGGCAGCAGTTCCAAGGGCGACGTTGGTACCAGCAAAGTGGTGAACAGTCGTTTTTGAGAGCATGGCATAGTACTCAAGCTCAGATTTGCGCAGAGGAGGGCAGTTACCAGCAATCAAGACGAGCTTGGCTATTTAAACAAAGGCCAGTGTCAGTTCAGAGGGACCTTCTCAGCCTCACGCTCCAGCCCCCGAGAGAGTCGAAAGAAAAGTGCTCACCCTTGCCGCTGCGCATCTGCTTGAGGGCGGACTTGTAGCCCAGGGAGTATTTTCCCGACTTGACGACGAGGGCGAGTCTGGCGGAGATGGACTCTGTAGACTTGGCGGCTTTCGATTTCTTGGTAGGGGCCATTGCTTTTGTCGGATGTCGGTGTCGGGGACTTGTCGATAACTGGTGCCTTGCCAATCTCGACGTTCCGATTATTGCAACTGTACAGTTTACAACCACTAAGTTAAGGCTCCGACCAAATTTAGTCCGCATGCGCAGCTGTCTCGAGCTGTCTCGTCACCTGATATCTAATTTTAGACGCGTCGCGCTTCCCTCCTGAAAGTTCGCGACGCGACGCGACTTGACTTGGACATGCACTGGTATGTCTCCTATTCTCTTTACGAGAGGGATTACAACGCATGGCAGTTGAAACGGGAATGATTCTAAATCACGATCCCTGTTATTTAGGGCATGCTCCATCCCCAAATCAATATGAACGTAATCATGTCTCAGCAGTTACACAGTTTGATACCAAACGTCCACGTTCGTCCATCATTGCTAGCATGGCTGTATTTGCAGAGAAGACAGGCTATCCCCCTATAATGAGTCCGCAGGGCAAAAGAATCGTGAGTAATTCAGCAGCACACCGACGACTCGCCTGTTCTTATTGCTGTCGATATAATGTAGACCGCAATGCTCATGGGAGGCTCGGTTATGTTCCTTTGGGCTTTCCGGACCTCCAAGGAGAATCAACCAAAGCACAGTGAGTGCCTGACTCTGAAGTTTATGCCCTAATCGTCGAATTCCCTACGCCTCAACAGGAGACTTGATACCTCATGGACATCCTAAAGATGCCATGGTCACCGCAGTTCGTCCCGCTAAGAATGCTGATGCTAAAGGGAGTCTACCTTCGGCTTCAAAATGGGTCTGAAGGAGGTCAGGATGTAACATTCTACACTCCAAGGAACGCCGTTCTTTTCCTTCATCGATCCAGAGTAGGCGAAAGCAAAATTTGTTCTTATTTTTTGTAATATCTTGCTTTTCACCCCACGATCACTGTCGCATGTAACTTATTTTGTTGTTGAAGCCCCTCTTTTCTCCTTTGAATCAGCGGTGTCTCTTAAATGTAACGTCTTTACCGGCTTGATCTAACGAACGAAGGTAGACTACGTACACTGCCGGCGCCTCCACACTCTACCGGAAATTCAGATTCACGGTCATTGACGTTCTCTCGGCTCTCCATGTTTTCAATTCCGGAGGGAGTCCGATATCACGGGCAGAGGAGGATGGTCATCCGAATTTGAAATCTAAATCACAGAAATTTCTGTAGAAGGGGACATTTAGCCCACTGTAAAACAAACTTGAAACGATATCAGGCCGCCTTTCTTGCAGCCTGCACTTCTGACTTTGAAAATGAAACCTGCTCAGGAGAAATACGTGCCCACTCACCCAGACCTCATCGTGGAATTCGCTCCTGGAGAGTTTAGTTCCTCGTTGAAAAGTTTCAAGGTAAGAGTGTTGTATTTTTTCTACAATTTTACCCCAGACTTAGCTATGATGAAAGGCGTTCAAAAGTGGCGAGGTTCTAGCGGTCCTTGAAGGCCTCACAGCGAGTCGGAAAGCATACACCAGCGTCCAGTGCGGTGCTGGCCCGGAAGACCACATCGAGCTCAATAGCGATTTCGTTTACAGTGCGTCTTTACAAAAATTGCCCGCATGGGTTGATGTTTCAGAGCCTTATACCCGAAGTGCAGTTAATCATTCCTGCGAGCCCAATGTTGCTTTCGATCTATCTTCACTTGATAGATCCAAATGGCACCTCCGAGCTTTGAAACCTGTCAGTCCAGGAGATACATGTAAGGAGCTTCTCAGGAAGTTTGAAACCATACTAACGACAAAATGCGCGGCATAATAGTGACTTACTTCTATCCCAGTACTGAATGGGATATGGATCAACCTTTTAGTTGCGAATGCGGAGCAAAGGTATCCTATTCCAGCTAGCTTTTCCCTGTACGCGCTAATCGGCATGTTCCGAAGACTTGCCTCGGGACTATCAAGGGCGCCAAATATCTCTTGAGAGAAGAGCTCGATAAACGGGGTTACATCAGTCCTTGGATATTGGCATTGGCAGAGAAGAGGGACTCTTCTCAAAAGCTGAAGAGCCAGTGATGACCTGAAAGTCGTGCTATTGTTACAAAGTGGAAAAGTGACTAAACAAGAAAAAATGCAAGGTCATAATTTAAATGCGTAACAAATATAATCATGGAGCCATCACCACTCCTCCACATCAAAGCGCTCAAGAACTGTATTTGCGTCTTCTACATCTTTTTGGGCTTTTTTGCGCATGTAGAAAATTGGACAATCTTTACTCGTGCAAATCACGTCCTGATTCACAGCGTTTAGGTAGGGACGATTGGAAAAGGGCGATGACGTACTTGATGAAGGGACCCTTGACAACGCTGGCATTGGGTCCATAGCCGCGAAAAGCGTACTTGAAGCTCGGAAGTCGATATGATTTGCTTCTGGTACAACTCCTGAATTCTTGGCCTACAGTTCTTGCAGACGGCACCACCTGCAAGACATCAGCAAGGAGAGAACAGATGACTAGGCTTTTACTGACTGATTTCTTTGCCTCGTAAAGGCGTTTTGCATCCCATACAGGTTACAGTCTTTACAGCGAATTTCATAAGACCGCCGACAGTTGGCGTGGCTATTTGAATCGTCCGCGTATGGTCGCCAGACACTACAGCGAAGAATCACGATTTATCATTAACTCCTACAAGATATAGGGTCACTTACATAGTGATTGAGACTTCTCCCCCAAGATAGGCTCGAAGATACGAAGGAGAGGCTTCGATAGTTGATTTTCCAGATAATATTTCGTATCGATGGGTATACTGTTTTCGAGAACGTATAGAGGATCTTCCGACTTTTCATACGCCGCGGCGCCTTTGATGCCTTTGACAATAACATATGCCACACGATCACCTAGTGCAGGAGCAGAACCTAGAAAACAAGAATTAGAAGGCGAAACATAAACAGTGAATTCATATGCTACTGGACACACCTGCATCACGTTGTTTCATCCTCTCTGCCAACTCAACGTGCGCTTGCTTCCCAACGTAGTCTATAAATAATTAATGAGCTATAGTAGACCAAGATGCTCAAGGGACGCCACTCACCAGTCTTTGCAAGGGCTTTAGTTATCACAAGCTGCGACATATCGATTTTGTTTTGGAGGAGGTCTGAGATAGTTCGCTTCGTATATCTGGACTTTAATCAGCATCAATCTATGCAGCGAAAGCATTACCATCTACTCACTCTTCAGCCCCTTTCACGTCCCTATCAACAAGCATCTTATGAAGGCAGGTCTCAATGACAGTAGACACCAGCCGACAGTTATCACGACGGACAGTCTGGAAAGTAAGATCAACATAAAAAAGCCGATTTAGACTTATTGAAGCATACTTCAATACCCTTGGCGTCCATTTTATCGTATTTATCAACCTTCGTCCAATATAATCCGGCATAGCGTTTTTTGTTAATGAGAAGGTAGGGATAATATACTTTTTCGAATTCAAGGTTGATTGGCCTTATAAACTTGGTTGTGACCAGAGAAGCTGCCTCTCGGCCTACAGCACGAATTAACCTCGAGCTCGGAGTGTGTTACCATCACGCAACTTACCAAGTTCCATGACCTTAGCTAGGTCGGTGGGCCCGAACCTTACCATGACCGAATCGGTGTCGCCATAGATAACTTCAGCGTCGTGGGTGTGTCCGTTCTGTACGCTGTACTCCCTTTCGACTTCCTACGTTACCGATCAGCAACAAAAAAAAGGATCGATGTGTAAGAATAATTACGAACTTGTTTTGTAAATTCGATCATTTGACGACCGTAGGCAGTGACACTTGAAGAAATAGGTAGGCAGGGTAATTTGCCAATGGTAGCACCAGTGAAACCATAAACTGAATTAGCACTAATCTGAATGCAGAAATCAGGCTCAATCAGATGATATCCTTGATCATTGCTAATGTGAACATGGAGATACCTTGAGAGCAAGCTGTCGGCCATCCAGAACAGCTCTCCTAAAAGGATCTGTTTCCTTCTTAAGGTCTGCTTTTGCTCGTTTACGAGCAGAAATCAAATCCTCCAGAATGGCAGGAAGCAAGCCCTTCCTCTTGCCAGCCTTTGTAAATAAGTCTGCATAAACAAGATTAGAAACGACAGTTTCAAGTATAAAAGGGGCTAACCGTTATTAGGCGTCTTGATATAGTCCACACCCTCCTGCAGACCGAGACGGTCAATCGTCGGTTTATCCAGGAGCGTGGAATAGCACAGGTTGTGGGCCATCATGATAGAAGGATATAGCGAGGCGAAATCCAGCGTGGCAATGGGAACGTCATAGTAACCTTTCTTCGGCTCAATGACGGTAGCACCTTCGTATTGCTCATCCGTCCCTTTGAGAATATAATCAACAAAGGCCCGGGGAGCTTGCGTAAAAAACTTACCCTCCGATTTGCTAGCAGGAACGAGATAACCTTCATCGTTCGCTCTGCGGTACAGCTGGCATAACACCTTAATGGACTGTCCCCGAGACAGAAGGAAGTGAAAGGGACACCTGTTACACGGGCCATTTCAATATAATTGACAAAACACATTAACTTGTCCATAAGTCGTTGGGGAAGGTAAGCGTCCTAAAGCAATGGTCAGATCAGGACAGCGAAAATGTAAACATGAAGTACCTTCAAGCAGTACAACCGCCAACCGTCTCCTCGAATCGGGGGTCCGTTATACAGCTCCGTGATGTTAGAATGATGCACATCTTCCTTCTGTTCCCCAAGGAATTGAGCGCAAACGGAATTGAGGGTGTAGCTGCGCAGTTTATGCTCGCGCTGCATGAATTGCAGTATATCTAGCTGGAGCCTTCCATCGAGTTGAGTTTCTTTGGAATCGCGTTGCCCGTAAGCTTTGGAAGAGAAATGTGTATTCTTCACCTCGGTTTTGGAGCCTGAAAAGATAATAAGTTAAGAGCGAATTTCTTCCAAAGGGACTGGATCGGACCTTTGAGTCTACCCAGGAATGGGAATTTGTTGATTTTCAAAGCCTTTGCTCTATCCATCAGGTAGGGAAAGTCGAAATTGGAAATGTTGTATCCAATCACAACATCTGGATCAGCCTTTTCAAAGAAATTTCTCCAAGCAAGAAGCATATCTTCCTCGTCGTCATACGATAAAACTTGAGAACCAACGATATGTGAACATGTATTAAGGGTGAAAACGTTGCGGATAAAGGGTTGGCTTTCGCCTGTAATATAGTTTAGAGAATGTACTCCAGATAGGATTACAGCAAGTCGCACCTTGTCGAGTAACCATGTTCGCGATCTGGATGACGGGGTCCTGAGATGCATCGGGAAAGATTCCTTTTCGGCCAGAACATTCAATATCGAAACTCAATATCCTCAGAGGGGCTATCTTTTGCCAATCGCCTTCAGGGGAATGAGAAATGAAAGCATCATATCTATCATAAAGTTGTTAGAGATTCAACAGGCATAGTAGAACGTGGCCGTTAACCTAAGAGATATTTCCAGTTGGCAATTTGACCTTTTTTTCCCTGCGGGAATGACCTTATACTTTCCAGCAGGTACTTCGATCCAGTTCATGCCCACAACCTTGTAGGTGGTCAGATAAACGCAAACCAAAATGATAGATATAACTGAGTACCTTTGTGTCAATCATGAATCGAAGTGTGAAGACGATATTACTTTCATAGGTTTTGTACAATACCGTCAAATAATCCTTGGTAGTCGCACTCTCCTCGTTCAAAGATGCGTGATTACGAACATATAATAAGTACTTCAGCAGCACACAGAAAATCAAAGATACTCATCTCGTATTTTTGGTACACTCCTAGGGTCTGTGAGAGTAATCTTCAAGAACGGGTGGTCCTCATCTCCTTTGTAACCCCAGATGCTTTTCTTATAGATAATATCGAGTTTCACAACTGAGCTTCCTTCTTCAAGGAATCTCTAGAAAGGATGAAATCATTCGTTGGTATAATGGTAGTTCAAGAGGTCAAGACTGACGTTCAAATATAACTTGAAGGCCTCTAAGTCTTCGGTTGTGAACCCTCGAGGAACGGGAACATAAAAGTACGGAAGATAATTGGTGATCGTGGCCAGGACGCTGTTCCCCTCCTATATTTGATATTCAAAGGTTAGGTAGACGTTGACATAGGTGGAAGGTTCCCCACCTGGGTCACACCAAACATGCGCAGAATAATTGACCATCAGGATTCGAGGCCGTCTCTACGTCAATTTGTTGGAATACTGGGAAGAAATTAAATTAAATTCCGTATAAGAGCGGACACGCGTAAAGTAACTCACTTATTGAATCGCGTTTCTCGTTGATCTCGGGTAATGGTGGTCGAGCCCAGCTATCCGCACCACCTTCTGCTTCTGCAAAACGAAGAGCAACGTAGAACTTCTCAGAGATTTGTCAACAAGCTACTGAAATGGGTCGTACCGGAGTGTCCATTCGCGCTCTCCTCCTTCAAGCGCTCAAGTACCTCCGTAAATGATGGCTGTTGTGTTAAAGGCTGAGACCCAAACGATCCATTTTGTCCTAATTTTCGTTTCTTGGCTGCTGGTAATGCATCAAAGTCGGTGTGTGTGCTGTAATCGCGTCAGTAAGACAACGAGACCCGTGTCGGTTCGGACGCGTTCGACGTACCTTGTTCGCGTCAGAGGTTGATTCTCCTTGGTACCATGGACGATTTCAGGCATCTTTCACTCTTGAACACAGCTTGGTGGGTCTCTAGGCGAGCCTTCTGGTGTCCGAATCAACGGGCAAGGACAAGGCAAGGAAGTATGAAAGTGACCCTGAACAAGGTGATGGTCGGCAAATTAGTCACGTCTATGTAATACGCGATGTTTGGATGTCTTTGTCGTCATCACCGTGGCCCACCACCTAACATTGCTATCTACTTATCAATATATATATCTATCGGGGTATAAACCTTTTGAATCTGTACTTCCGAATGTGTGCTTATACATATTTTTCCGTGTTTAAAACCATTGTATCTAATAGGCGAGGGTTCATCTAGGTTTGGAGGAACTCTTCCTTCAAAATCCTTATCGTGTCTGCTGGGCTCTTGACACTGTGTCCAATTGTTCGTGAGTCGCTAAAAATTTCATAATCATTTCCACCCTGTAGGTTTGTCAATCAATGAACGTGCATCACCAATATAACATCAATTTACTTTGTACGTCTTGTCTCCAAAGAAGTGAATTTCCTCGAACTGTTCATCTTCTACAAGTCCCAGAGCGAATGTTTTGTCCCACCCGTTGGGGAATATGTCAAAGGAAATTTTGCCTCCGATGGAGAATGTTAGCCCATAGTCAGGGAACTTCTCCTTCAAAACTTGAATCATGGCAGCTCTGTAACCATTTTTCTACACAAATGATCAAACATGGGGCGAGAACACAATATTTAAAAACTTACCAGGTCAAGGGCTTCAAACTCATTACGCTCCTGTATTCTAAGGGAGAGTTAGAGCCATTGCAAATATTGATACAGACGTATCTTACGTCGCGTTACGGCCCATGGGGCTTACGTTGATCATTCCTCTACGGAATTCGACGAATGTGCCTCTGAAAAAGTGTCAGTAAACCGGCATGATAAAGGTATATGGTATAGCACCTCTTGATAGGAATATCCAGGTCCGCGATATAATGGAGAATAAAGTTCACTAGGGCTTATACCGTTCCTCGCCCACGAAATTGATGAAGGACTGGGATGGAAGTTTTTTTCCGAGCTTGTACGCAGTCAAACCATTTTCAGCAAAACCGTAATCAAATTGGTCTAAGACTGCAAAGGGGTCAATGGAAAATATTGACCACAAAATGAAATAAGAATCGCACCATTTTCAGGACCTGTCTGGAGCTGTTCAGTGATTTTGACGAGATCAGAACCGCCAACAAATCCTATCACAGCTTTTTTCTTCAGTGCGCGCAGAGTCTCGACCATCTCCGGAGATGCGCTCTGCAAAATGCATGAAAACCTCACCAGACAAAGCACGAGGAAGACAGCAGGATACCTGTCGTGCAGGACTCAATGTCCCGTCTACATCGAAAAGAAAGAGTTTCTTGAGAGGACGATCGGCAAAAGCAGCAGAGACCATTTTGACACGTAGTGGTGTGGAAGAGAAAGCGACAGAGCGTTGGTGGTCGTATGTAACGTGTAAAGGCGCAACGGCCAAAACGCCCGATGATTAGATCCAAATTTAGATCCGAGATGATTCGGCAATCTCCGGTATGCATCCAGTCTAATCGAGTCAACCTTTTGCAGGTGAAAGTCATTTCAACGCGCCTCGCGATTCGGAGCCGTGTTTTGTCCTCTCTGCTGCCTATAATACCCTGGATTGAAGCATCGTCATATAAGACTTTCCTCATCACAAAGTGCTCCAGGATGCAGACCTCTCATTATCACATATTTTCTCTGCCACTTGAGCTCCTAGATTCGTTGACACCCCGTAATCTTGTCAACAGGGTTCCTCCAAAACCACCCACTCCCGAACCTCTTATAAAGAATCAAAATCCGGCCCAAGAGCGTGCGCTATTTGCAACGGCATAACGTTTCTGGACGTTAACGAACAAAGGGCCCACTTCCGTTCTGATTGGCATCGGTACAACGTCAAGACAAGGCTCAACGGAGGAAAGACCGTCTCTGAGCCTACCTTTGCGCAACTCGTAGAAGGTTCGTTCTTTCATATGTTAAAACTTGCCATGCTAATTATTGCATTGCTTTAGGCCTTGAAGACTCATTATCCGGATCAGAGTCGTCGGACACCGATGACGACGAAGATTCAGATGCTGTGAATACCCTTGTCAGCAAAACGAAGCGCCTGAATACCAGATCACCCTCCCAGATTCTTCAGCTAAAAGCTCCCCCATTACCGCCTTAGCATGGTTCCACTTACCACCATCAACTCAGATCGGCGTATACAGGACCATCTTTCCTCTGCGAACGGAACAAGGGCTTTACCTAGAAGAATTACGCAGGTTACAAGCAAAACCATCAAGAGGACGGACTTGGGCGATGTTCATGGTGCTGGTGGTCATTTTGCTGGTGCAGTTGTTCGAGTCAGCCCTGAAGAGGATGAGCCAGACGAAGAAGTGCAAGGACGGAAAAAGAAACCCAAGAGACCTAAACCCGATACTGAAGTTATACTGCACAAAACCTTTCACCGTTATACAAGTAAGTTGCTTCGTATTCAATCTCTTCATTCACTTACCCAAAGTACGCAATAGCCCGTAGAAAACAGGGGTGGTTCACAATCAGCGAATGATAATGCTAAAGGCCCTGCAAAGAGTGCTGGTGCATTGCTGAGGCGTTATGGTGAACAAGCACTACGTGATGTATGTTATTAGTTTCTATTCACTGGATTTTTTGTTTAAATAGGTGTATAGGACATCCGTGCTTGCTCCAAGAGGGGCAGAGGATATCGAGGAATGCGAGCTGATCTGGATACGCGCAAACACATCCAATCGCCG
Source organism: Gymnopilus junonius (assembly GCA_015501075.1). NCBI lineage: Eukaryota > Fungi > Basidiomycota > Agaricomycetes > Agaricales > Galerinaceae > Gymnopilus > Gymnopilus junonius. The sequence continues at coordinate 81,228 of JADNYJ010000052.1, read as the reverse complement.
TATATTTTACGACTTTGAGGACGCTCCCTTCAGCAAGAACGACGAGAGATTAAGGACCTTCCCGTTCCCGACTCGTCGTCCTGTACGTCTTTCTACGACCATGCTTATAATCATGTTACTAAATCGAAATAGACCCAATCCGAAATTGCGAGGTGCCTTCTTGAACTCACCCGCCCTAAGATTTCGCACTTCACAGAAGACGAATTGCGAGCGCAAGACGAAGCATACCTTGCCTCCTTACCCAAACCCAAACCTGTTCCTACTATCATCCAACAAGCCCAACCAGAGAAACCCAAGCTGTCCAAACTCTCGAAAGAAGAGCAAGCTTTGCAGGAGAAGTGGAACCGACTCTTGGAAATGGTGGTCAAAGGGCGATTAGAACCGTTGAAGACATTTTTAGAGAGGGAGAGAGAAACGATTGGAGGGGTCGACACGCGGATACCCGAGTGGACAGGAGAGAAGAAAGCAACCATATTCCAGGTTGCAGTCCATAGTGGCCATGAAGACCTTATTCAGTGGTTACTCGAAGAAGCACGCGCTGATCCAACAGTTCCTGTTCCGTCTACCAGACCAGACAACACGGAAGATGTCAACGAAGAAGGGATCAAGTCCGATGCCTCAGATCCTAGTCGCCCTTTGGCATCTGGATCTCATAGGGTGGCCTATGATTTGGCTCGGACCAGACCTATTCGTGACATCTTTAGGCGATGTGCTGCTGCTCATCCAGACTGGTGGGACTGGTTTGATGCTGCTCATGTCCCAAGTGGACTGAGTCAGGAGATGGAAGAAGAGCATGAGGAGAAGAAGAAGGCTAGGAAGAAGGGGCTAAAGGACAAGGTCAGAGAACGTGAAGCAAGGGGAAGGAGAGGGATCATTCACAGACACCACCTGCAGAAAGTAAGCCCTTAGTCAAGGATGGGCATGCTTCCAACTCTGCAGCACGACGTCTTGGTGGAGCTTCAGGTGCATCTGAGGCGGTAGCTGGCCTCACACCTGAAATGATGGCCAAGGTAGAAAGAGAGAGGAGGGCTAGGGCTGCTGAGGCTCGTTTGAAGGGTCTGGGCATTCGTTAATAATGTTTTATATTGTAGAATAAGCACTCATGCATACCATAATTATATTTCCTAGTTTCATCAAATTCAGTGGTATGCTCGGAGCCTCAGGCTTGATTCATGATCAGTGCTAGTGATCACTTAAATCTTGCATCAGGTTCAATTCACATCAGCATCATGCAATCAAGGCCTTATCTACCCTTCTGTGGCCTCTTGCCATATTTTATCATCATGACTCTGACGATGATACCTAAACAGGTAATAATCCAGGCACCGAAGCTGTTACCAAATTTCTGACCAAATCCAATTCTCTTTCCAAAGTTCTTTTCATCTTTCCTCGCAGTGCCGTAACCTGTTCGCTGCATTGGTGCATGATAAATCATTCCCAGTCTACCCAATACATTCAGCTCAAGCAATTCATCTTTGCTGGAGTGCATCAGCTTTGGTGTCTTGTGCTAGACAAGATCTTCTGTGCATTGTTGGCTGGACCTACTTTTATTCAGGCTTGCTATAGCATGCAATGTCCATGTCTGAGGTCCAGCTACAACCAGAAAAAATATTGGAGCATGCCAGAGATGTCATAAAGCTAGGTGGATGGAGTTGTGAATGGAATATTGGACCAGCCCAAAAGCCAACAATGTGCAGGATAATGCTTGCTAGCTGGAATGCATATATGAAGGTATGAAAATCCTGTTCCTTATTTATTTGATTTTTTGGCCACTCCTAGTGCTCCATGGTGAAGTGTACACAATGTTGTGGATTTAAATGGATCAGATTTATCATTATGCCTGAGGACAAGTGCCATGGTGTTGACATTGATGTTCCTGCTTTTGTTTCCTTGCAGTCATGGGCTCATCTATCAGTTATGCCTCTTTCTCATCAAAGTACTCAAACCTTCCCTTCTAGCACCTCCTCTACCATTGCAAAGAGCAATGCAAGCACTCAAAGGTATGGATTGTGGCCAATCTTTACTTGTTCACTTTTCTAAGCTAGATGGCCTTTATGCCCTCCTTCAGCCCCCATTTACATGTCATCTGCCACGATGCAATGTAGCTCCTGGATGAATACCATGTCCTCATTCAATGAATTAGCAAAACATGTACAGCATTCCCATCTCAACCGCGCACATCTCCAATGTCCCATCAAAGGTCTGTCTTCTTGGTTAACTTTTTTCCTAGCAATGGCTAACCAGTTGTTTTTCAGATTGCAATTCTTCCACCTTCTCTCGTTCTGGCATGCTGGAGAGTCATTTCAAAGAAAGCCACCCTGACCTCCTCAACAAGACTGTCCATGTCCCTTCCCCATTCCTTTTGCCATTATGGAGGCCTTTCTCTCCTCTGCACCATGATCCACTGCCCCTTCCCACTCATGTGCCTCCTGGATTGACCTTAATCCCTCCTGTAAAAGGAAGTTGGAGAACTCAACCCCGCACTCCTCGGAGGATCGAAGAGGCTAAAATTGCGTCACCAAAGAGAAAGAAACACGGCCCCCAGATACCCGATGTCAAAGCTGATGTTAAGGAAGACGCCGAGCACGAAGAAATCGAGTTTGAAGATTTGCCAAAGCAGTTGGATAGTGGTGGCAGTTACGCATGGGAAGCAGAACGAGAATGTGTCCTCCAAAGTGTGGGCCCCCCTGTTGACGTTGCCCGTCCTCAGCCGATTCTCGATCCCAACATCTTTGGGTACAGAATACCTCGGAAGTCCATCCTCTATGATGCCTTTGTTGAACTTCATATTGCGGAATGGGACATGGATGATGAAGAGGAGCCAGAGGATGATTCACAGCTGACGGTCACTGAAATACGCCTCCATCCGAACACCGGCCATGGTTCACAGATCCCGAGTAGCTCGAGAGTGGCTTCACAAGCGGATAATTGATATTGTCGGATTGAAGATGGATAGTTTGTAATGCCCTTGATGATATTGTCGATGCTGTCTTTGCTGGCTATATTAGGGTGTTTCACGTTGGTGCTTTTGGGCCGCTTTTGGGCTATTTTTGACTTTGATTTCGAATCCGCTTTTCGCAAAATCAAGATCAAAAGCGACTCAAAAGCTAACGAAAATCACGTCCAACGTGAATACCTATGACCACAGCAGATTTTACACTCTGCTTTTCCATCTGCCCTCTTTCCTACCCTTAGTTAGCAGATAGGATAGATAACCCACACGTGATGTATTTACTAAATTTATTTTCCTCTATACGTACTGGTTCCCGCCTACCATGCCAGCCATCCCGCTGCGCAAACGCCTGCTAAGAGGCGCGTTCGCCTATGCCAAACGTCTGCAGGAACTCCGGCATTGCATGTGGAAGTCCTCAGACTCATCGACCTCGGGATCTGACACTGAGATGGAAGTTGATCCCCAGAACCTACACAACCCCAAGGCCGATGACAGCGAAGTCTCATCGCTCTCATCCCTTTCTTCCCTCGACTCCCTCGACTCCCTCTCTGACTTGGATGAGGACGACGATCCTTTGGCTCCCCCCGTGGATCTTGACGATGTAGAAGGAACGTCTGCCGATGAAGACTCCGAAGAAGAGGCCCAGCTTTCTTTCGTGGAGGCATGCTCAGAGAAATCTCAGATGGTCTGTAGGCCTTGCCAGTGCTCCTCGTCGTCGAGCTCGTTGCGGCTTTCTTGTTACATAATTATGTTGTTTAATTACATAACAAAATAAAAAGAAATGGAATTTACAGGGATCGAAAAGCGAGTTGAAAAGCTGTGCAAAAGCAGGGGGGGAGCCGCTTTTGCATACTTGAAAAGCGGCTCTCGCTTTTCGAGTTCGGCGTTTACCGATGTGAAAAGCGACATCAAAATCAAACTCGAAAATAGACCCAAAAGCGGCTCAAAAGCGCCAACGTGAAACACCCTATTGGCCTTTTTGTTATCTCGCTGTCGGAAGTTCACGGTTTTCTGATTGACTCGAGGGTTCCATTTAATTACTTAAAATGGTGGACACTCAGCACATTGATGTACATTTAATACTACTTGTATATATCATGCTATTTCTGTTTCTCTTAATACAATTGACATGTTTGTGATGCGATGGATAGTAGGAGTCCACATTGAGCTCCTTCGAGACTCGAGAGACGCGTGTGCGTTGTTTGGCATTACACTGAACTCCTCACAATGATTTGGGCATTGTCCGATCCGCTGAATTTATTTTCTGACTCTGCAGCTGAGTGACAAGTACTATCCTTTCCATCACTCTACACGTGTCTTAATACTTAGTCCATCCATTCATGTCTGCCGGAAGTATGTTGCCCGGTACTGTTTTTTATATATTGTGATTGATAGCCGCACAGAAATATCATTGGCAGAGCAGATTGCTCAGCTAGAAGAAGCTGCACCTGTCGGTGCGTAGTCAAATCTCCCTGTCAATGCTTTCTTTTAGCATGTTTAAATTCTGTAGATTTTGACCCAGAAGATTTGCAATCTCGTGGCGCTGAGGCTGAAGAGGAAACGCACTTGGATGCCAGTGTTTCACGCGAGCACTATCTAGAAGTAGGGTGAGTGTTTGTGGCCGTTCTTATTAGGCACGGAGCCCACGTTTATTGTGTTATAGCCCAAGTTCTTTGAGAAATAGGCTACCAAGTGTTGCGCATCCAAAATATGAGGGGGTGCGGACATCGAGGAAACAACTACTGGAGGACTCGGATGGAGAGCATGATTATGAAATGGACGGGGATCAGGATGACGAAGATTTACAGGAAGAAGTAATGGAGTCAGAAGCAACTGAGGAAGGAGTCCAGGATGGTCAATTAGAGGCATCTGACGATGAGGAAATACCTTCGGCAAGCGAAGAAGACGAGGAGTCTGCGGACGAAGAAAATTTACTTCCCGGAGAACCAAAACCACCTACGGAGAGTGAGGAATTTGTGGAGGATATGTCTTCCACCCTTAAGAAGACCCGGGAGGAAGATATTAAAAAAGGTCAAGCTGTAAAGAGGCAACTGGTACGCAAATCAATTAATTTTATTTGTCTGGTTCTTAGCGAGCCCTCAGAGCCTATGGGACACATTACTTGACACACGGATACGCATGCAGAAATCCGTTGTAGCTTCGAACAGGCTACCGCCGGTGAGTTAGATTCTCGCCTTTCTATTTTCTATCCTGACTTTTCCCCCAGCCAACCGAGATGAAGAAGTATCTTGAAAATTCTGAGTGTCGTGACGCCGTATCGGCGTTCTTGCGCGAGGCTTCGTTACTGTCTGAAGAACTTTCTGATTTACAAGAGGTAAGACGATGCCTTATCGTTAAGAAGCCTTAAGACTTATGGCTCACGACAGAAACTGATAACTGCCAACAACACTGCCAAGCCTCCTCCACGTAAACGTCGGAAACTCGATACTGAGGCCTCAATTGAAGAGTACTCGGAGGCGCTTACTTCTACCACAGAAAACGTAATGACCCTTGAACAGACGTGAGCTTACCTCTTTTTCTTTCTTTTTCATGGCCTAAGTTTTTTGGCAAGATTGCATCCTTATGTTTTGCAGACATTATCAAAGTGGTCTTCAAAAATTCAAGCAGTAGCACCCTCCGTCTTACTTCCTTCCAACCGGGGGGCCTTTTCGAAAGGGACCCAGAAACTAAAATCTATCGTGCAATTGATAGACGAAAACCTTGCCGACCACGATAAACTTTTGGCAAGAACGCAAGTGGTGAGACTGAAGGAACCTAGAATAGGTGTGCCACCAGCGGACAATCATGACGCTGAAGAGGCTATCGATCCTGAGATATTTGACGACACCGACTTCTACCAGAAACTCTTGCGTGACATTATCGACGCTCGGGGAAATGGTAACAAGACTGAAGATTGGATGGTTCTACAAAAGCAGAAAAAAGCCAAGAAGAAAGTCGATACCAAAGCCAGCAAAGGACGCAAGCTACGGTTTGTCTTCTTCGCCTTATCCATCGGTACTTGCCATTAACTTTTCTTGTAGGTATCAAGTCCATGAGAAGCTGCAGAACTTCATGGTTCCGTCCCTGTTGCTGGTGCATGGCACGAAGAACAGATTGACGAATTGTTTGCCTCGCTTCTTGGGAAAGGATTTGAAAATGTGACCCTGGACGGAGAAGGAGAGCAAGCGGTGGAGGAAAACATAGAGCTCGGTGGATTTAGGGTTTTTGGATAGTTGCTAGTACATACATATACCTTGGCGCTGTTATGTAGAACTTTCGGGCTTATTTACGGAAGTGGAACAGAGACAAATACAGACATCGCATCTGGCCGCTGTCTCCACTGCCGTCTATTGTCGCCGCCGCAGTTGCGCCTTCGACTTGTCTTTGACCTCCCTCGGCGGCGAATTGATTCTATAGGTTGCAAGAGTTGAAGATTTCAAGTGGCATCCTTGGTACAAGGCTTGCATTATACTCAGTCGGGGGTAACCATCGCAAGACACTTTCCCAGTACGCTCTAACTTTAGCACCAACGTCCGTGCAGCCATTTACCACATTCAACGGCGGTATTTGCGCATTCCACACGTCGAAGAACAGGGAACATCATCTTCTACAATGAATACTTTGGACGACTTTGAAGACGAGAACCCTTTTGATCAAGATACTATTCCCTCAGAGACATCCTCCACATCCCAGGTCGCCATTTATGAAGCAAATTCCCCTCCACAACACCCTTCCCGGCAGTTGTCTCCAACTACCTCATCTATGAACAGACCGCCTTTTCCCAGTCCCGGTTCGCACCGACAACCTCATGCCAACTACAAGACGGACTTCTGTTGCGCAAGGGATCGTGTTCTGCATTCGGGAGAGGATGTCGAGATTTTGGTACGCCCAAACTCCGAAACTTGTCTCCTTTGTTGTTAGTCTGACAATCTTTCTGTCCGTTATTTTCTTTACGATTGCAGATCGTCGATGCACTGAAAACCTCTGTCAATTCCAATTCGCCTTACATTACATACGTCATCCAGACAGGAGTACGTCCCAATGCTCGCTTCGCATTCTGGCGACTTATCCCTTTTGACCTTAGAATACAGAGGCCCGACACCGTTACTCTGAATTTGAAAGTCTTCGAGAGAATTTGTCACGATTATACCCTACCCTTATCGTCCCACCAATACCATCTAAGCAGACTATTGGGGATTATGCAGTCAAGCAGGGCAAAGCGAAGGAAGATGCTGCCCTTATTGCGCGAAGAAGGCGACTCCTTCAGACCTTCCTAAACCGCCTCGCACGCCACCCTATTCTTTCAAATGAGCATGTATTTCATCGTTTTCTTGATGGGGAGGTATCTTGGGTGAGCTGTGAAGTCCTTTCAAGGGTTTTGTTAGATACTCATTATTCGAAATCAGACGGAAGTTTTGAATTCACCCCCATTATCCCTTTTGCCAAAAAATATATTGAAAGCTCCCTCTCACAACCCAACGGACCAGAATGCCTCTCCTGCTTATACTGCCCTTCCTAACCCCTCAGCAGCCCATCCTCTGCGCCATCCTGACCAACGTTTCCTTGACTCAGAGGCTTTCACCATCAAATTTGCTAATCACGTTAGCGGTCCAATGGAGAAGGTTACTCGTCGTGTCGTTAAGCGATGGGCAGGTACGCTTCTCTTTAATTTACGATCAAGTGAAGGATGCTCAATCTTGATTCAGATTATGCACAGGACCACGCAGATCTCGGTGCGGCATTGAATGGCTTCAGCCTAAATGAAACTGGCGCTATGTCGGGAACCATTGAGAAGACTGGGCAGGCAATAGATGCTACGTACATGTCGACTACAACACTGGTAAGAGCTATTATATCTGTGGTACTTGCCCGTGGTTCAGTGTCGTCCTTGCACAGCTTCAAGATCTGGAGCAAAATTGGGCAGAACCCCTGCATGAATACTCTCAGTTTGCTTCAATAATCAAGAAATTGCTGGCATATCGTCATCAAAAGCATGTACAGTACGAAATGACACAGGACGCTTTAGAAAACAAGCGCGAACAATTGGAGGACCTTGAAAAAAGCGAACGTGAAGCACGACGCTTGGAGGAGGCTTTGAATAAGGGTAGGATGAATGGAATAACATCTCCTCCATCGAACCCGACGTCCGATGGTGAAGGTACAAGTCCAGAACCTGTGACGCCCCCTTCCCCAAATCTACCACCTCATCCGGGTCCTAACCCTGCACGTCGGCGGACTAGAGCCCCTGGGATGGGCTTGCTAAATGCGTTAAGCTACACCCTACATGGTATGATGGATGTGGATCCTGAAACAGCTCGCCGGAATGGAATAACAAAGACCCGTGAAAGCATATCTCAGGTTAGCATCGCAATTGTCTCTGTATCTCTGGATGGAGCCTGACAGTGTGGGTCTCCCTTTTAGCTTGAAGATGCTCTCCACCTGGCAGCTCAGGACCTGAAATACTCCAGTTCCACGATACAAGCGGACTTGGATCGTTTCCAACGTCAGAAAGTGCTGACTTGAGGGAAATGGCCATTAGCATGGCTAGAAGCCATAGAGATTGGTGCAAGAAGGTACGTGATGAAGATGATTGTTGAGATACTACTGCGCTAACTGTAACGTTGTCAGAATTTGGAAGCTTGGGAGGAGGCCAAACGGGAAATTGAGAAAATTCCGGAGCATCCCAATAGAGCACCGCCCCCTCCTGATCAAGTGCTGCTGCTACGAGTCCTTCAGCGAGAAGGAACTCGTCTTCCACTGTCAATGGACTCTGACCTTGGAAATTCTGCCATCTTTAGTTAACACATAAGTATCTCTGCTAATCATGACCCACGGTGCGAAGGAATGAATATAATATTCTATGATGTTTAGATTCCGTAAGGTCCCTGCTATTTGGTACAAGGACTTCCTTGCAGCTTCTGCATCATGATGGAGAGGTTACTGATATCTCGAAATATGTGATGCTGTTATATGTCTGGGCTCTGACTCACTATGACCACATATGTATACCGATTAGATCTTTAGGTTTGGTGAGAAGATCGAAACTATATCCGATTGCTCGAACTGTATTTGCCCTGTCAACGTTAACCAGGACCGCCATGTCGTCCTTTCCCACTGGCTCGGATGAGGTGGAAGGTTCAGAGTTCCAGATGCATAGCAAGATTGTACTCATTCTGTGTGGACTTATAGCCTCCGGTAAAGTAAGGTTTTCCTCTGCCCTTCATTGTTTACCAAAATAATCTAACAGTTCAGCCTATGTACTGAAGTCTACGTTCGCGGAGGCACTTCAGCAGCATTATCCACAATTTTGCAGATGCAATCAAGATGATCTGGGCGATAGACGTCGAGTTGAACAATTAGCAATCGAAACTCTAAATCAAGGGCTTTCGGTTTGCGTCGATCGCACAAACTTTAACGCTATGTGAGTTCCATAGGCATGAGACTCGGTCATTGGGACATTAAGAGGTCCCCGTGTCCCTTATTTTCATGATCACTTGAAAAAGCTAACGAGAAGGAGATAGGCAAAGGTCGTATTGGATTGATATCGCCCGCGAATTTCCCGGAACGGCGGTCTGGGTTATTGTTTTCGACACGCCGTATGAGGTGGGACACCCAGAATCATTGGCCTTTTAAATTTCCAATTTTGATAGTCTGGTTTCCCCACAGGTTTGTGCCGCTCGCCTGCAGACCCGTAGGTCTTCCCCGTCAAATAAAGCTATGAAATAATTTTACTGACTGAGGCTTCGAATGCTGAAAATATATAGGAACATTTCACCCCACTATCACGAGCCCAGAGCTTGGGATGTCCGTACTGTCGCGCTTCGCAGCAGACTTTGAGCACCCCGCTCCGCATGAAGGTTATGAGCGAATTCTCTATGTCAAACCATCAGACCATCCGTTCCCAGTTTATACCCGGTCTGACATCACGTCTATTTTACAACGAGTTCAAAATACGCCCCTTATAGTGTCCGATACTCCTCTGGGCCGCCCTGGGTCCGGATACTCTTCCTTTCGAGGAAATTCTTATCGAGGACGTCGCGGTGTATGGGGTGAAAATAGCCGTCCTAATTACCGTGTTTCTAGAGGTAGTTTTTTTCCCGAGCCGCATAATCTTCGCGGTTCAACAAGTACACCGTATCGTGGAATGCCTGGCGGGTTACGCGGAAGTGGGCGAGGTTTGCTGCCCCGTTCTGGTGGTGAGGCACTGGATCCAAGCAGTGGGACCGAAATTAATAGACAAGGTGCCGGTGCTGGAGAGGATCCAATTGTCATCGACTAACAGTGTACAATATTTCACGTTGAGTAATATGTCGCCCGCTTTGTCTGCCAAGTTTCATTAAGCGACCCAATGGCAAAAGTAATCCAGTGCGTCCCTGCGTAGGTAATTAAATCTATCAACTCTCACCAGAGGAGCCTTCCCACTTTGCAAAAGTATACGAGGCGGAATTTTGTGATAATCTACGGGCCGCGAGCTCATTGCTCTGGTTTTGACGCCCCTTGTGATTCTGTCATTCTTTTTTGGAGAAGCTTCGCGCTGACCTGCAGGCAAACAATGAGCATACAATATAAAATGAGGTAAGATGTACGTACATTACGGATGTGCACAGCGGCACGGGCAACACCAAACTGTTCGCTGAGTTTATACTTCTCGAGAGCTTCTTCAAGCTTTCCAGCTTTCACATAACATTAAATATAACTACAATAGGGCAAAGAAACTTCCACCCACTTGCTTCGAGAACGGCAGCATGATTGAAGGCGATCTCAGGGTCTTCCGGGGACAGAGAAGATGCAATTCTATGGCCGAGTTGGTGAAGGGCGGGTGGGTGACAGCGAAAAATTGAGCTTACTCCAGATGGTGCAGAGCGAGATCCGGACGGGATACTGAAACGGAAAAGCTTGATTAAAAGATTTCTCATGATAGATTAAAATCCAAGAACCTGGCGAAATGATGTAGGCACTGGCAAGATCTGGAGTCCAGAGTTTTGAGCACATTCGCTATAAAGTGGGTCAAGAGATTGCCTACTCGTGTGAGCGTCGGGGCTAGATGGTTGCAGCGCTATAGACTCCTTCCAGGCAGCAATAGCATCATCATACTCCTCTTATAGCAGAACACGAATGAGAAGGCAGCAGATGGAAGGAAGAACCGGACAAACTCAGATGGTAATGCGTGACACCAAGGTTAAACAACGAGCTGGCGTTGCGTTTTATTTCAACACTACGTTTGTAGAGAGATTTTGCACCTTGGACGTCGCCTTCCTCTAGCTTAGCAGTTCCTTGCTCGAGACAGCGCAAGGCCTCAGCCTCTGCAGGGTCAGAGGCCGATGACTGTGGGGTAACAGATGAAGCCCAGCCTTAGATAACGAGTGTAAATGAGGCGCAAAATAGACAGCTTGAGAGACGAATGACGCACGCCTGGAGGTGAAGAGATTTCTCCCGGTAATTCCTGTCTGCAAGCCGGAAATGGCGGGAAGAGAAGTCCGATATACCGCGAGCGATATTGCCGGACATGCAGAACGAGTTGACAATCTGAGGAGAGCTGTTATTCTGCGAGAAGCCATATTGCAAGACGTGCAAGTCGAGATGCACTGCGCCACTGCAGAAAATATGGTTGGAATGCATCACGTGAAAGTAGCATTAACAATATCGCGGTGTTTGAAATTTGTCATACCTATTTTTTCGACTCCCCGTCACCGTCTGTATTCCATTTTTCCCTTCTTTTTCGCCATTCTTTGCCATGTCCTCTTCAAATTCCGGTGACCTCCAGTCTCAAGCATCCTCGTCTCAAAGTCCCACCGATGTCTTGCGGACCACAACATTTTCGCGGTCAGACAGCCCAGTGGCCCCAGAACAAGCCGTCACGTCCTCCGACTTGCTCATGGCAGCGTACGACCCCGCCAGACTACACCCGTTGGCAGATTTGGGGGATAAACTGGATTACTTGCTTCTTGATGATGACAAGACAACCGAGCTTCCTGGAGCTCATACGGCAATACCCTCCAGGGGGTGGAGTGACGACCTGTGTTATGGGACCGGTACCATGTATCTCAGTGGTATGTTGGATCTCTTTCAACTTACTCTTTTCGTTCGTCCGTCCTCGCTTAAGGCCTCGTTTTCTCCCTCAATATCTCTCACCTTATCTCGACATCTCAAACGTCCCACCTTTAGGCCTCTTATTGTTTTATTTTGTCACATGTTCACCCTCCTTTCTCTAGGTCTGGCGCTTGGCGGTGCATGGGGATTCCGTGAAGGTGCTCGAAGGCCTATTGCCGTCTCAAACCCTAGGTTGCGGATCAACAGTATCTTGAACTCTATCACACGTAGAGGAACTTTCATAGGTAATTCGGCCGGAGTGATGGGTAAGTTCGCGTCATTGCCGATGTGGATGCGATGCAGGTCCAATGAAATCGCCTTTTTATAGCCCTTCTGTACAATGGAGTTAACTCTACCATCGATGCAATTAGAGGAAAGCACGACATGCTGGGCAGCATGGCAGCTGGCTCACTGACAGGCGCCATATTCAAATCGACTGGTATGTCTTCGTTGTTCTGTATACCGGTCTTTTTTCTCAGCCTTGTTTCCTTTCCGTCAGCTGGGGTCAAGCCGGCCATTGCAGCTGCTGCTGTTGGCACAACCATGGCAGGAGCTTGGAGTTATGTGAAAAAAAGTATCTGATGAGATCTCCTAATGTATTTACAACCTTAATTTTCTCCCCTTATCCCGGCTCCCGTACCTTGGCAGATCTCTGAGTATCCGAAGAACATGCACCGAAGTCGAGTCAGTACTCAGTATTTGAGCACCTATTTCCCAGCTGGTTGGCGATTGACGAAACCCTGTCATCATCACCTTCACTTTCTGACATACTTCCAGAACTTTAGATGTTAAGTCGCCTTGTTTCTGCTTCGAGCATTATCAGATTAGGTCGTCGCCCCTCGCATGAATGCTATAAATGATCTTCTGTTAGATATTCCTTCGCCAGTCGTTCCCAAGATCGCCTACTGTTACCCTAAAGTAATTTTACGTCTGATGACGATGTCATTTGACTGCCACCGCTCCCTTCATATTGCTGAGCCTCCATATTATGAAAGCTATTTTTTCGATGGCCATCTGGAACAAAAAGAGCTACCTATGTCTGGGGTAAACCCTCTCATGCTATCACTCAAAAGCAAACGTGTGTGTGGTTTCCTTCGTCTGAATAGAAAAGTTGGTTTCTTTTATCTATTGCTCCTCCATTTTACATAACTCTCACTCTTATCTCCAATAGCTGGATATGAAGGTCTTCAAAAGTATAAACATTTCTGTCACATGCCGCCTGTGGCCATTTTATCCAATTCTGTTCGGAGGCGTCCAAAGAAAGGTTTTATGCTCGAACCTTGAGCGTTAAATATTTGTTACTTCATATTCATTCATGGTCGCCAAGCCCCATCCATTCATCTGCCAGTTCTGGCAGCGGGTCTTCTTCGCCACGTTCCTCCTTCGGTTCTGTAATATCTTCGTCGAGGTCGACCCAAAGCCCTCCTTCAAGCCACAGTTCACTTGCAGACCTGTCTGCTCCTTCTCCCGTCCCATTTAGCCGACCTCAGCCGCGTATCCAGGTCTCTTCTCTTTTATCGGAGACCCGTGCAAGGTTCGTCATAGATTAAATAGAAAAGTGGAATAATGTGGAGTGCTCAAAGCTTTTAGGAGTTACCATTTGGAAATTGTGCAACATCCTCTGCGGACCGCGGAATTTGGGGCGGCGTATCTATCCAGAGTGCCTCTAACCCCTCCGATAATTGCGCAATTGACTGTCAGAGACCCCTCGGGTAACTCAATCGTTCCGTAGGCTTTTCAGAATATTACAGCGGGATTTCCAATGACCTTACTGTATTGCCTATTTAGCGAAGCGGAACTGCCTTTCCTCGTTGCTCATCTGTCGCTTCACTCTGCTGACGGCTCGACGCCTTTGGATGCGGGATCGTTCATAGGCAGGGGCATCAGCCAGAACCCACCCACACTTTACGGCCACCTTGTGTCAACTGTCGAACAGCTAGAAGATCTTCAAGGAAACATGGGTTTGTTCTTTCTCTTTCCAGATGTCAGTATCCGGCAGCGCGGTCGCTATCAACTCGGAGTCACCCTTACACGGATTAGCAGGTAAGTTTACCGCATTTTGTATGTGTGCCCCAAGTATGTCACACCGTACGATAATCTTCGTTGGCGTCGTAGTTCCGATCCTGCAGGATTGGTCGAACATGGTACACACCTTGCCGAAGCACGCACAAGACCCTTCGAAGCTCTACCTCTTCGCGAGTATACAGCAGCACGTGTGTTGTTTGACTATGCTTTCTATCTTATCGATGAACACTGTATACTAAATCTGTTCCTTTTTCAAGCTCCAACGCGTCTGACGCAAAGCTTCGTTCGGCAGGGTGCAAGAATGTTTGCGAACATGCCTTACCAGCCAGGCAGATGAAGAGTGCCTTCATCAAATGTCTCCATTGACTACAAATTGTCGATAAAAGTTACGATGAGATTGCAGGGTTTTTGAATTAGTTTGTAAAAAAAATCAAATGGGCCTGTGTGTGTCATCTCATACCTATTTTCCTGCTGCGATGTAAACTCAAAAGCGGGTAAATCTCGCTCGCCTCAACATTTTACTCAATCATTCGATCTAATAGATCAAAACCCTCCTTTTGTTCCGTTATTTTTGAAAATAACCCAACAAAAGCGCATTCCTTGCAGAATCCAGACCCTTTCTTTGAAGGGCAGGGGTATTGTACGTATTTTTGGAATGCAGTTTATTCTTAGGCTATTTTTTCGGGTGACGTCATTCATTTACCTGAATCTGACTTTTTAGCACGAGAGAAGCACCTTCTACGTGGTCGACCCTTTTCAACCTGACAAAAAAAATGTGAATTCAGCGAGTCGGGAAGAGACGGTAGTAGTCGGATTTACGCTTTGCCGGAGCCAAGTCTTTGGCCTGCGAGAATGGTTTTCGACAGGATCCGTGGTTAGGGCTCAATTTGTAGACAGATCGCTGACGAGAACAGTTATCAGATATATAACAGAAGCCTTTTATTCGAACGAGATGCGTGACATATCACTATGTAAGTGGTCCAGGCTGCATTCTCCTTCGGTATGCACAAGGTACATATACTCATAGAGCGTAAGAAAAACCACGAGCATCGGAGAAGCGAGCAGAGCAATTACTAAATAATAGTATGCCAGGACGGAGGAGCAGCCGATCTTACCAGGCAATGAGAGCGGACAAAAAACTCCGAGCATTGCTTTAGAGCAATATTCTACTCTGCACGAGCATACCACAGTCATGTCTATAAGCTTATGTCATTTGAATCATTCTAGTAAGCCAGGTCGTTGCAGTCAGAGTAACAGTCGACGATATAACTAGGCAGCGACAGCAGACTGGAAAAACTCCGAGCACTGCTTTATAGACTAATAGCAGGATTTCGTTCCAAGGACTGCGGATGAGGACAACATAGGCTGCCGCAGTCACCCCTGTAGATGGGCGGTACGTTACCGTTGTGCATCGAAGAGCAATCAGCCTTGTCCCATTGTCAAAACCTTTATCCTCTTGGCGGTCTTCGCACTCCTTCGCAAGGGTGACTGACTGTTGACCTATTGCGTAGTTATAGCCAACACAGAATTGTTCGCAAAGAAGGCCGAGCCGGGCTTTCTGGGCTTAGAAAAGGTCAAACATGAAGGTGCTCAGGTTACAGGCTTTGAAATTTGAGCTTTCGAGGCTGTGAAGCGGCACGGCGGGCTGCGCGCATGTCGGCCACGCGGAAGGCTCGTGAGTCAACCGGGACAAACAAAGAGGCATGCGCCGATCAAGTGGCCCTCTTTCTTGAAGTCCGACAGCACCTTTTCATCCGCCTCCTCTCCCATTCCTCAGCACCTCTCTTCTCTGATCCCTTTCTTCTTATTTCCCTTACGCTTTCACGATTATCAGTAAACGATGAGTGCTCAAGATTACTATAACCCTGCTGGTCAGCAACACCAAGGAGGATATTACCCACCTCAAGGTATGCATGTCGGACCACCTGTCATTGTAATTTTGGGTGGATTACGGGATTACCCTCCGGAATCAGTCCTGAATTAGCGGAAATCTAATTTCTGGGACTGTTTGCATTGCGGAATCCCTAACTCTCTTCTTGTTCTGGCATTGACACTGGACATTGAAGCTGTCACTTAACCCTTCCATTTCATTTTCATACAGGTCCCCCTCAACAAGGAGGTTACTACCCTCAAGTAAGTTTCCGGAGCTATCGGCATATTCTCATTACAGCTACTTAAATCATATCCTACACTTTCAGCAACCTCAGCAGGCTTACCAAGGTGGTTATCAGCAAGGAGGGTATCCCCAGCAAGGCTACCAGCCTCAGCCTGGTCCCCAGACTGTATATGTGTAAGGACTTCCCTTATTTACATCTGGTTGCCGAATGGAAGAGGCCTGACGTATGACGTATCCTATTCTCGATATTTAGTCAACAGCCCGCTGAAAAAGGAGGCAATGGTGGATGCATGGCTTGCTTAGCTGGAATGTGCTTATGCTGCTGCGCTGAGGGTACGTTCTGATTTTTTGTTGGTGTGGGGTGAACTAAGGATGACTGACGTTGATTCTTCTTCGCCCAGAAATCTGCGATTGCTTATTCTAAGAAATGCGATTCATATCACTACACTTAGGATGTGCACACCTCATGCGTTTCATCGTTTCAGTTGCTTTCAGCACCGCTCTAGCAGCAAGGACCACTCTGCACAAGTTACCTTGAGCAATTAGCCTTGTGTACTGCTATTTTCTTTTTCTTTCTGTACCCTCTCTCAGTTACTTTAATATGCTTACTTTTGGATGTATTCATTGTTCCCTTATGAGTGAATGACGCTTTTGGACTCACTGTACCTTTCTCGGGTTGTTGCTAAGGTAGACGAGGAATACGTCACGTACTGTTACTTTTCTGTGACTATCCCGACCAAATTTGGAAATAACTATTCGGCAGAGCAATGGCATCTTTCTACTATTTTTAAATAGAGGTCTATTACACTCTATGTGGTTAGTTATTATAAAAGTATGTAGTCAGCATAATGTGGCAAATTTTTATGGCCGCAGGGCAACATATGAGTGAGCCTTAGCAATTTTAAAATTGCAGTGTATTATCAGTCATGTCACGCTTATCACGTGACGTATTCCAGGTACAGTATGAAGGTCGTCTACCTTCGGACATTGAAAATTCAAGCAGGAATTACCAATGAATTGAAATATGTATCCAGTGAGGTATTTAGACGTAAATCTCGGTTTCATGCACACGGTACGTAGCCGCACGTATATGAAGATATGAGGAACACGGGGAAGAAAAGAAGACGGTGGGATAAGGGAGGCGCAATTTGTGTGGTGAACCAGGCCGGAAGTCCGAAATATTGAATGCACTCGACTCTGGCAAGACAACAGCAAAAAGTAATACGTGTTTTTTAAGCGATGTGAATTGAAAGGCACATGAATTTGTTTGGTCCAAGGAAACGGCCACTTCACAGAATACAAGCCTTACAGGTGAGTCGAGGTCCGAAGCGTGCAATATGTATGTATGAGAGTTGACAGTGGAAGCTAGATTAACAATTATTAAACCAGACGCGATTGGATAAATGTCCCGAGTGTGTATGTGAATTCGAAGTTCGGCGCTAGAGTCGGGGTTCCCGAAGAGAACAAGGACAATTGTCTAAATCTTTAAAGCCGGCTATTGCGAGTGTGCAGGTGCACAAGTATTTTTGACGCTGGGACTAAAATCTCCGAGCCGTGTACATGTCAGGACGGTCTGACGTCCTCCCTGCCCAACACTCGAGTCGACGAAAGCATGGGAGTACTTAGAAGAGAACAAGGTCCGGTGTTGGCGCGCACAGAGACAAAAGGCGAGTGAAAAAGCAGCGAAGATCTGACGCCCGATGGCCACAGATTCAGAAGTCTGGAAAACTTTGAAGAAGATGCAGATTGTCATCGCGAGAAGCCGTCAAGTAATTGTTGAACCTGATCTAAATATTAACAGAATATAAAAAAGAAAAGCAAGAGGCACAGTCGCAGTAGCTGTTCAACGAGCAAAGGGGTCTCGATTCTCGACTCTTTCACGTGAGAAAGCAATGCAGAGCTTGCGATTGGGCGATGATTAGTTCTCCGATTCCATCCGTTTTGTGGGGTCACGCGTTACTCGTGACAGTAGACCTCCCTTTCCTCCCTAAAAACCTTTGCAAACTAAAATGCTGTCGAGGCTCTCTGCCGGGGCTTTCAAGAAAGCCGCCTCTGCGGGGCCTTCTCGCTCATCGACGCTATTCTTTGGCGCCCGTTCGGCTTCGGTATGTTTTTCGTTTGTTCTCCCGTTAGTACCATGTCATTATTTCTTGTCACAGGTCCGTTTCGCGTCTACCAAGGCTTCAGCTGAGGTATGTGCAGTTGTACAATTGTATTTGGTTCAGTTAATTTACACTTAATTTTCGTCAGTCTTTTGTTGCCTCCCGAACGGCCCTCGTTGCCGCCTCTGCCGTCGCCGTTGGTTCTATCGCTTGGTACACCCAGCTCTATGGCTCCCTCCCCTTCCTCAGCGAAGTCCATGCCAGCCATCTCAGCGACGAAGGTCTCCACCCCGTGGCATACCCATGGTCGCACAAGGGTGTCCTAGACACGTTCGACCATGCCAGGTAGGACCGAAAAAGCGCGTCCCATATCCGGCTCTCATTCCTCTCTGTTTAGCATCCGGAGAGGTTACCAAGTCTACCGTGAAGTCTGCGCAGCGTGTCACTCGCTCGACCGTATTGCCTGGCGCAACCTTGTCGGTGTTTCGCACACCGCGGATGAGGCCCGAGCCATGGCTGAGGAAGTCGAGTACACCGACGGTCCTAATGACCAAGGGGAGATGTTCCAAAGACCGGGAAAGCTTGCCGACTACTTGCCCGGTCCATATCCTAACGAAGAAGCTGCCAGAGCCAGCAACGGTGGTGCTATGCCTCCTGACCTCAGTTTGATCATCAAGGCTCGTCACGGTGGTGCTGTAAGTAGGATTATATCTTCTGGTTTGCGTCCGAAATTCATATCTCGTCCCAGGACTACCTCTTCTCTCTCCTTACTGGCTACATCGACCCCCCAGCCGGAGTTGAAATTCGTGAAGGCATGAACTACAACCCTTACTTCCCTGGTGGTGCCATCTCCATGCCTCGCGTTTTGTTCGACGGACTGGTAGAATACGATGACGGTTCGTGTCCTTGAAATTAAATCCATATTTATCTAACTCCTTTGCTCACCAAGGAACCCCTGCTACAACTTCACAAATGGCCAAGGATGTCACGACCTTCTTGAGCTGGGCAGCTGAACCAGAACACGACGAGAGGAAGAAATACGGTATTAAGGCCGTCATCATCTTCTCCACTCTTTTCGTTATCAGCGTCTACGTGAAGCGCTTCAAGTGGGGTCCCATAAAGAACAGGAAACTCTGTGTGTTTCTTCTCTCCCCGTCTTTCTTTGCGTCGTCTTTGCTAATTCAAGCATTTCTTCAGTCTACAACCCTCCTTCCAGCACCACCAAAACACACTAGAGCTTGGGGCGCATACTTTACAAGACAAGTTGTAGTAGATGGCCACGGAGCGTGCTTTACTATCTCTTTATTAATAGAACCCAGTGAAAGAACCTTCATACCCTCATTTTTTTGGTGCAGCACGACACAAAACATTTCTTGACACTCCCTATGGTTGATTGGGTCGTTACTCGTCTACTCGGATGGGCCTCAGCTGCTCCGATGTATTGCCCGTCTCACACTACGAATTGCCTCCTGGAAGGTTTCTGAAAAACATGTATTTACTAATTATAAATTTATATTATTACTCACTTCAAACAGGCGGCTAGAGATCAAACAGTCCTACTTCGTTCCAATACCCAACCCACTTCTGTGCTTCGCTAGCCGTCAGCGGTGTTACGTTGGTCAACGTCTCGCTGACGAGATGCATATTTTCCAACGAGAACTTGGTCATTCCGCCAACTTCAGCATCTGTTTGACCCGAGGTTGATATCCTGGCGTCTTCTTTGGCCATACTGTTGAAGAAGTCATGGAGTTTGATAGCGGGCTGACATGATAGGCATGTTTAAATCAGTTGTCTAGGAGAAAGGCGAGATGGACGGGGATGCTCACCACTTGAGAGTAATCCTTCTCTTGTGAACCCGACTTTGCACGATCCTCTAGCAGAGAGATCCATTCAGAAAAGGGAACGAACGGCGAGGGAGATGTTTGTTTCTCCTTAGCCAGTGCATCTGCGATATGAGACATGATGTCGTTCCAATGGACGGGTTTGGGGTGGAGAACATTTATTGCGCGAGGATATGCTTCATCAAAGAAGACCAAGTCGAGAACTGAGGCGGAGACTGCGTCCATTTGGATCCAAGAAACAACCTGAATAAAGGTAAATTCCCGTTGATGAGCTGGATTGAGACAGATGAGAGGGGGCTGCTTACTCCGTTCGCTGCGGGCAGACGCCCAAGAGCAAGACTGGACTTGATGAGAATAGGGAGCCAGTCTGTAGTCGCCCAAGCTCCCCTTGGTCCACCTCCAGATATTTGGCCTATCCTCAGCGACGTGAAGTTTACGCCGCTCGTAGCAAGGATCTAAAAATCAGAGTCAGTAAATCAGCTGAAAAAAAAATCAAAAGGAAAAAAGGAATGGATATATACCCTTTCGGTAACGTATTTACTCTCACCGTAACCTTGACCAACTGCATACTTGGCATCCATTAACACTTCCTCGGGATATGGACCGAGAGACTGATCCCATGAGAGAGCAGATGCGATTGAAGAAGTAAAGATGAACTTGACACCAGATTTTGAACGAGCGACGTCGATCAAGTTGTGAGTGCCGCGTATGTTGGACTCGAAGGAGGCAAGAGACAAATTGAAGTCTAATCGCCAGGCTGTATGGACAATCACATCAACTGATTCAAGGATCTACCGAAATATTTGTAAGTAGCTGCGACTTCTGCATGCTGAGGAAAATGCTCACATCCTTATACCTCGCCTCAGGAAGTCCAAGGTACTCTCGCGAAACGTCACTCTCTAGGCTAACCAGCTTGCTCGAAGAAAGCAACGCAGTGTCTAGACCTTTGTCGCGGAACCGGTCAAGATGACGCTCGGAAATTGATGCAGCACCAAAAGAAGGTCGGTTCAATGCGTACACCTTCGAGACATCTGGATGCCGTAAGAGTTGCTCAAGGACTTGTGAACCAAGGTTGCCGGTTGACCCGGTAAGAAGGACGACAATTTCAGAAGTCTTGGGAGATGCTTGCGGCGCGGCGTCAACGATCTCCTTCTGCGTAAATGCATATTTCGCGATCATTTCTTCGATAGCTTCGGTGCGGCTTTTCGGAGAGTCGGCTACTGCATCGGAGGAAATGAGGTTCAAAAGATAGTCTGAGAGTGCATTGACGTTTGGGTAGTTGTAGACTATATTTTGGTTGATAGTCTGGAGAGCAGAAGTTGCAGTAGAAGATTTAAGGTTTTGAAGTGCTCCAAAGATCCGGCGCCTCAAAATTGTTGCACTCAGACTGTAGAGGAAGGGTTCAACATGGACGCGTAAGTCAGATAATGGGTGGAAAATGTACCTGTCAAATCCATGCTCGAAGAGATCGTCTGCAGGCCCAACTATTTTTCCGCCGTTGAGATCTTGCGCCTGCTCAACGAGCCAATGGGTCAATGCTCCCTTGTCCCAGACGTTAGGTGGCTTGATGGACTCGGTGTTCTCTGTAGACTCTACAGTGGCGTATCTACCATGCAACTTACATTAATCTCGGGTTTTCAGGGGTACAATCAAGGAACTTACAGCGCCTCTATCTCCTGCTCATGTGAGATCACAGCGAGCTTCCTCATCACCGTTCCTTTTCCAGCGCGGGGCAGCGGCTTGTTCTTGTTCGTGATGAGAATCATTTCTTTGAAGATTTTACTAAAAGTAGGAGCGACTTTATTTGCTTCTTCTATGACAGGCCTGTTTACGAGTTCTTGATAACCATATTCTGATAAGAGAGATGCGCATACCAAATGAGATTGCGAAATTGAGCCAGCTGGTTGCTGTCCTCGACGTCAATGGCATAATTTGGTTTGGGCTCAATTAAAATTCCTGGCTGGTTATGTGCACGACCAAACATGACCGTTCCCATTATGCTTTTAGACGTTAGAGGACCGTAAGAAAAAAGAATGCCGAGATGCGTACTAAGGACTGCTCATGACCACATCTTCTATCGGAGCCGGCACAGTTTTCTCTCCAGAAGCATGAATAATAACGTCGTCGAGTCTTCCAACACTGTCAAAGAATGGTTAACTATATCGGCAAATGAAAGATGGCTGTCGAGTCCAATAGACATACATTCTCCAAAGGTGCTTCTTTGTTGGATGAGGCTCAAAAAGATCGTTTGTGGCGTACCCTCTCACATCTGGCAAGTTCTCCACGGGAAGTGAATGTGTCTCGGTAGTCTTCGTGTATAGAAAAACGATGAATATGACTATCATGGAAACAAGCTGGAAACAGACCCACCAAAAATTGACACTCGTATGTGCCATCGCCTTGAGGTATCCAACGTACTTTGCATCTTTCGTCAAACTCCAGGTACATCCAGTCGGCTGCGTCTTCAGAACGTTTGAAGAATTCTGTCGGCGCTCCGAATTCCGTTCCTCCGTACGTAGGAACGAGTTTTACTCCTGCGGCAGTCAAATCGTCCGCAATTTTAGGAGCGATGGCTCCTCCCGAGTAGTCCTGTGCGGTGATTTGTGAAAGTGAGATATTTCGTCAAGTGACCAAGACATACCACAATTTCTAAAGAGCTTAAGAGCTCGATCGAATCTTGGTCTTGACCCCAGACTTGTAATAGTGTGGGCACAGCTACAACAGAATTCGATTTTGTCCGACGGAGATGATCCAAAATATTATCTGGCGTTGGCATAATAGGCAACTTCTCTGGACTGTCGGTGACTGGGGGGTAAATGGCGCTCGTAGCGCAGTTATAGAGAGGAAAGAATACTTGTGTGTAAACTCCCATTGTGTGGAATGGAGGAAGATGCATTACTGCAGCACGGAGGCGAGGTTGATGGTAAGAGAACACCCGACCACAGGCTAATGGTAAGGTTAATATGAGTAAATCTCTTATTGGGAAGAAAACCCACGAACAGAATAATGCCCAATGAATCATGATTTGGTGTGTCTGAGGAATCGCCTTTGGAAAGCCTGTGCTTCCCGACGAATGAAGGTATATTCCGACGTCATTAAGGCCCGCGTAATCTTTTGGACTTCGGTAGGGCGTGAATGGATCATCCTCGCGCTCCTCGCCAAGCTTCGGGAAAATGTCATAGAGCCGAGGAATTTCTTCAACATCAACTTTGTAGGGGGATTCTTCCTCCCCAAGTTCAACACTGATGTTGTCAAGAAGTTCCTTGAGGGTGACACAAGTTGAAAGTAGATAATGACAATCCGTTTTCTTGAGGAGATTGATGACTGCTGCTGCTGTATTTCTTGGAGAGATCGGGAACGGCTGTCATATAGATTACTATTTTATCTGATTTCATCTGCTAATGATGACTTACTATAAAACCAGCCTTCATAATTCCAACACATACAGCCTGATAGAGCAACGTATCCGACAGGGCGATGAGAGCTACTACCGGCCTGCCTCCATTTGATTGGAATTTGGAATCAACATAATGTGCAACTCTGTGGCATGCCCTTCCAAATTCAAGGTAAGAGATTTCCGTAGGTTTTTGATTCTCTTGCCCATCTCTGCTGAACGCGTATGCAGGCAGGTCGGCATTGTGCCTCCAGTGGAATTCTATGGTCTCTGGTAGCGTAATAGAGCCATCTAGAGGAGGATAGACGAAGTCCCTTGCGTAGAGGGCCATGATACGCGGGGTACTATAGATAGGGATATGATAATCTTTCGGAGGTAAAACCCACTGTTATATATGCGAGCATCCGTGGAAACACATGGCCGATCAATATATTCGATTTGTCGGCGGTCGCACATTGGTTCCTGGATGGGCATATTGGGCAATGGGCAATGGCAGGTGCCATTCCTTCTCGGGGAATGAACTGAAAACATCATGCTACCTCCGACTGAGCTTAAGCCATTGGTGATCCATTGACCGGTCGAAGTCCGTCGAGGAGGTCTCTCCACGAGTCCGGAGGATAGGAGGGTGCGTTTTATGCGGTCTGACGCTGCTAAGGCAGGGTTTGTTAGTTCCATGTTAGTAACATACCGGTATATCACGTGTTACTAACCTGTTAGTAACGTATCTCACATTGGTCGTCGAAATTCCACTGTTATATACTGTGATATACCCCAAATTTCAATGGAGACCTTCCCAGCTCTATCCGACACCTCATACATGATGTGTTTTCGCAGAAAAGCAACGGCAGGTAATATTCACATCAATTTCCATTTTCGGATGGCCAAGATCAATATCATATGACGTCGGAAATCGAAAAATTCACGAATGACGAACGTCGAAATCCCTTCGATTACTCAAACAACTATTGCGCTGCTCGCCATCCATGCTATCTCCACCTGACCGGCAGGCTCTGCTTGACCTTTGCAACAAGTTCATCAATTCTGGCGACAATGTCACCTTGGGCCACCTACTCGACTCACTCAATTCCACCATTTCGGATCAGACAAGCGAAGAATACAAGGACTGGTCCAAGTACATGGAGAAGCTAAATGAGGTGTGGGTGCTTATCAACAAGGAGAACGAGCAGGCTACATACCCCGAGGTAAGTCTTGTACCCATGTCTTTTGGATTATCTTATCTTAGTAACTGTCCATCTTTACATGGCAGCCCCCTTCATCTACTTTGCCCACGGCTGCTTCTAACACACGGTCCACGCCTGTCAAAACCTCGAAGGCATGGGAAAATGTCCTTGTGGGTGATGCCGCGAAAGCACATCGAGAAAAGCTTCGCGCAGACCTCAAGCTTAGGCTTGATGGCGGGAATGGTGTTGGACCAGCGCGACAGCCGAAGACCAATGAGGAGCGAAAAAAGGGAGGAAAGCCCCGGGATTCTCTGGTGGATGATCTTGTGTTCGAGTTCGATGAGCCCAAGGAGCCAGGCAAGTCTAGACCTGTTGTATATTGCATTGCGTGCGATGAATCTCGGGTTGGACGTGACCCAAATCGCATTAAAAGTCATGCTAAGAGCTGTAATGTACATGAAATTTTCTGTCCGCTGTATTTTTCTGTTTTAACTTTTAATAAAACCTTTCAGCGACTTGCAACTGACTTCCCAAAGCTGTATAAGAGGGTCAGCGAGGCTCTGGTACAACGCGCGCACACAACAAAGTTGGAGAAGGTTCCCGCTCAAGCCAAAAACAGTACTTCGGATATAGCAGCAGGAAAGGAGTCTGAAGAAATACCTGAACGGACGACCCCAAACCTCTTCGCCTATATGAACCCAGCCAAAATTAGTGAGCAGCAGAGAATCAAGATTGAGTGGCTCATGTTCCGCATGTTTATCTGTTGTGCACTTCCTTGGGTTCTGATGAATAGCGAGTTTTTCGTTGAATTTGTTCTTGCACTGGCTCCCAACTTTTCCATCCCTGACCGATCTGCATTTTTCCCGAAGCATCTTGTGCAAGAGGTCGCGGTTTGGGATGAAAAGTTCAAGGCATTTCTTGGAGGAACATTTCATAATACATTCTCACTCGATGGCTGGAGCACCAAGGCGAAGGATGAAATCTATACGTTTCACACCACAACGGCGAAGCGAAGGTCTTTCTTCACAGACGGGCATGTCTTTAAGGGTGTATCTGTTACTGGGGATGCTCTTAAAGCTGTCATTATGCATGTAAGTACTAAGCACTCAGTTCTCTCTGTTTACACTTTGATATATGCCTCATTATTCTTGCAGCTTTTGATGACCTATGGTCCAGAAAGATATAGTGCGATTGCTGGTGATGGTGGTTCAAATGTTCGGTCTGCTAAAATCAAGATTAATGCGGAGTTTCCCTGGATACTGAACATATACGATCCGTGTCATAATCTAAACCTGTTTTTGAAGGATTTGGGAAAACTTTTCAAAGATGTGAGTTCTTTTCCCTCACTTTAAATTAAGCAACTTGTATAAGACATTTTTTTCTAGACCCTCATTATCGTTTCAGGAATTGCTAATTA
Source organism: Gymnopilus junonius (assembly GCA_015501075.1). Lineage (NCBI taxonomy): Eukaryota > Fungi > Basidiomycota > Agaricomycetes > Agaricales > Galerinaceae > Gymnopilus > Gymnopilus junonius. Next base: position 55,109 of record JADNYJ010000052.1, on the reverse strand, counting down.
CTTTGGCAAATCAAATTATGGAACCTTCCATCTTGACGTTCAACGCAAAATGGAGGGAGTCCGAGAAGGCATCAAAAGCACTGCTGAGACTCGATTCTCATCGAGTTATCTCCAAGTCGTATCAGTTCATGACTGTATGAGTCCCATCAAGAAGTGCGTAGCATCGGGAACCTTGAAATTCGACACCAAAGCTGTGAGTGCTTCGCTTTTTCTATTTTCTAAACATCATGATTCTGACAAATAGGTGAAACAGACAAAAAAGTTACTTCCGTACATCAAGGAAGGAACTCAACACTGGAAGTTCATGGCTGAAATGAGCGGTTTTATCCAGCTTCTCTCATCAGGTGCTAACACCATTCTTACACTTGAAGGGCAGAACACAAATTGCGCTGATGTCTTTTACGCATGGGTCTGCATTGCATATCACTTAGTCAACAACCCGGACCCTTATGATCTTGCAGAAACGGAACGCATCGACCCAGCCCTGCAAGAAACGGTCATTCGATCCTCAACTCGATTCGATATCGCCACTTACATCAAGCTGGATGACAGCAAACTCAAAGCGCTCATCACGAACGTTGATACAGCAGGACCGGGTGCATCAGTGACGGAAACACTGTTTGTTCAAGCAAAACTGGTCGGAAAGCCTGGCGAATGGAGTGTGGCGAGCTTTCTTGAGCCGGCGTAAGTTTTTAACATGAATGTAACACATCTAACGTGTTAGATACCTCGTTCGTGGGTTACTAACGTGTTAGTAACCCGGAAAAAAATTAATTATTTTTTACCAATCACGTGATAAAATAACAGTTAGTAACTCAAGTATCTAACCTCACGGCCGACCCCCAACCAATCTAACGTTACTAACATAGCCCAATAGCAATCTAACCCTGCCTTAGACGCTGCACCGATATCGCGATACTTTTTGGCGCATATTTGTTTTATTCGGAATGATCAGCAATGCGTGTTTGATGAGAGAATGATAGCACTTGAACGCTATTTTTGTACCACCGGTGTCTATCGGCCCGGGGGCATTTATGGCCATGGACTGGTACGGTGGTACCACTGCTACTCAGCTACTGGGCTCAGGCCTTATGGCAGTCTCCAGGGAACAATCACAATATGGGCGGCGGAGGTCTAATACTGCCCAGTCAACTTACAGGCCGGTATCTGCACCTGTTACCGCTCCTTTAAAGATCGGCGACACGCGAATTCTAAACGCCTGGGTCCATGATATCAAAGACAGTCCCTCAGTTGTATTCAACCATTCGTGGTGGCCAGGGGTACAAGAAGGAGATTGTTTGAGAGTGTCAAGCAGCAGCTCTGAGAATACAGAGGCTGCTTTCCTCTTTACTGTTCCCAAAGAAGATCTTTGCTCAAAGCCGCAACTCCAGGTATGCCATCTGCCTCAAGTCATGTTCATCACCTTCACAATATGTTATCTTCATGGCAGATATCTGTTCCCCGACCAATTGCCGATGTATTTGGACTACGAAATAACAGCGACGTTGAGCTTACCAAGGTAGGCTGAGTTTGCCCATTGTACCTGAATGTCTTTTGACTCTGTAATAGGTGGATAAAGCAAGTTGTAGCGCTGACTATGTTGAATTTATCTTCCAAGACCAATATCTAGGACGGAATGATATGTGGCGCCTGGGGAAATATCTGTCTGGGCAATGTGTCTACAAGGACCAGGAAGTCTCATTCATTGGAGGTATAGCTGCAAAGATTCAGAACCTTTATATCGGTGGGAAGAAGGTACATTTACATCTCCTTTGATTTACGTTCTTTGCATAATTTTTTAACTCTAGGTTTCTGCAGCGTGCATGACCACGTCCACGAAAGCTGTCTATCGTTCATTCTCTGCCAAGATCACTATCTTTATTCAGGTGTGCAGAGAGCTATGGGAATTCGCTGAGGATGGAGAACGTTACAATGAAAAGATCGTACATTCATTTTTGCCTGCTCTATTTGCAAAGTGGAAGGAGGCTGGAACGAACCACACCGTTACCATCGTCTTGATATCCCGCGTCTTCTATGACGAATCAGAAATTGATTACGCCGCAGGTCCTCTCCGGCGCGACGAGAGAGGAAATTGGTACAAAGACTTCTACAAAGTCATCACGGATCTGGAAGTAATTCACGAATGGAAGCCAACTTTGGTCAGTTTAAAAAACTCATTCTGGGACTTCCAGCGTGATATCCTTTTGACACATCATTACCACCGTGCCACTCTTGACACTGGAATTGGTGCTCCAAACCAGGTCCGACTCGTTGGAAGACTTTCGTATGCTCAAGACGGGCCTATCTTGGAAGCCCTCAATCTTGGTTTGAACCCCACTGAGACTCATTATGTTGATAGGTCTCTTAGCCTTACTGGGGTCAGCACGCTTCTCATCTCCCCTGGCACAGGTTATTTCCGTGTCTCAAAGCAGCTTCTCCGTTTGACCACAACGCGAATGCTCGACCAAGGTTTCGTTCTTGATCTTATCCTGCTCAACAAACAGCCTCTGTATCAGAGTCCTATATTCAGTTTTCAAGGTGTCGATCATATGGCCAGCAGGTCTAGCACAGATTCGAGTGACTACAAAGATGGCAAGTTCGAAAAGGAAAAGAAAATGGACCCCAGTGTCATGGATCCGTTATGGGGTGGAAACGACGACTCTCTGGCTGATGCCCGGCAAAAGAAAACTTTCTTTTGGGAACCTTTTTGGGTATCGACTACATTCTGGGACAAACAGATGGATTTGCCTTTCAGACAAGACAGGTAATTCAGTGGTTCCTTGTGGAAATAACGCGATACTCACCCTTCCCAGATTTGTAGCTAGAGCGAAGATGCACGAGATTCAGATGCTCGGTTTGCTGGAGCACGATGTGCTTTCCAGTATCGAGGTGCCTTACATGGGAGGAACTACACCAGCACAATCCAAGTTGTCGACTGAACCTGAAGAATCTACTGGCATCACTAAAGCTGAAGCGGACAAATTTGACTTGGGCGTATTTGCCCTTACCTCTAACTACACCACTGCTTTTAACTTGCCTGCAAATGGAGGAACAACGCCTTTTTCAGTCCGTCCCACAGCCGAAAAGCGGGCATCGCAGCGTCACTCTACGATAGGAAGGATAGGTACCATAGAGGAAAGCCCTAGACCTAAGATTTTGAAGGAATTGCCATCCGAGGGTCTACCCACCAGTGAGATTGTTGCCGCATCCGTGACAGCTCCCAATACATCACCCACCCCTTCTTTACGGTCTGTAAGGCCGACGTCATTGAAAACTCCCTCAAGATCTGGAACTCTGCCAAAGGGCTCGTTGGCGTCGAAGTTGGCCCCTTCTTGGCTATTCAATCCTTTCAGAAGCGGACCAAGCGAGCCACAGACGACACCCGTGTCCGCTTCCGCCTCTCCTACGTCTCACAATGAGAAAGTATCAAGACCTCCATCAATAGCTTCAATTCCTTCTTCCCCTATCAAAGTGCCTCCTTCCAAGCCTACTGTAGCATCTACCCAGCCAATTCAGCCTGTAGCAATCAAGAATAAAACTGCCAGCAGATCGAGCTGGAGTCGAACTTACGAAGAGGAAACTTTGGCTCCTCATAGATCGTCTTTCTTACGGCGTTCCCCCATTAATACTCCACCACGAGATGAGATATTGACTGGGAAGCGTCGCAGTATCGCAGGTTCATTGCCGCACTCTATCCCTTCGTCTGCATCTCCCGGCATGATCGTCAACCCCACGCGACCTAATCCATTCTTGGCTTATCCTGAAGCCTCACTTGCACGACGATGGCAGCATGTCTATCCACAGCCAATATATAAACATGATCACAAGTGGAAGTCGATCGTGACGCCTGGCTGTCTGCCCTTGACTGTCGAACATTTTCCTTCCAACTCTGAGCTTGAATCTTCGTACGACGTATTTTCGTATGAATTCATTATCGATCCAAGGGAAATGAGATCTTTCTTGGTCAAACCACCTGTCGTCAAAGGAAATGCGGATGAGATGCGGAGGGCCTGGGCCCTAGTTGTTATGCGAGGGATGGCTGCAGTCAGGCTGGCGCAGGGTTTCCAGTTCATCTTGAGGCCCCATAAGCCACAACCTGAGGAAGAGAGGGTGAATTTCCGAAGGACGAAGTCGTTCATGGGTGAAGAAGAGACTGAGTACTGGCCCTCAGGAGCAGCGGAGGTTCTGAGCTCAACAACGAACCCTGTGTATCTCAGTATGACAAATGAAATCCATCGGATATCATATACTGGAGAAGCCATACAGGTCAGGCGTTATGTGCGTCGTATGAATCCAACGAGGCCTTTTAATTATCAGTGCTTGATATGGCCGAAGCTTGGGGGTAGGAATCACCCTTTTTCTCGAACAATGGCTACTTACTTCTCTTCTCTCTTTTCAGGTGGGTATACTGAATTGACAACCGAGTTTCAATCTCATGGTCTGGAGAATTATGGTTGGAATAGGTGAGTGAGAAACATGGGATATTGTTATAAGGTCTCAACTTAGATCCCAGGCTGGACATGCTCGTGGCCGGCTATGAACATCACTTCAACGAGTCGCTGCGGTACTGGCGAACACGCTTTATTGTCATCCCTTCAGCAGAGAAGCCGCAAACTACAATAGGGCCTTCCGGGGAGAAGCTTAACGACGAAGAAGCCCGTATCCTCGGGATCGAAAAACTTGCTGAAATATTCACCAAGCTGAGATGGCAGCCTCCCGAGGAGAAAATTGTACATCCTCCTGTCCGCTTCCTGCCCACGACTTTGGATCCGGCAATGTCGGTATTGGACGAAGCTCTGATGGACCATCTTGACCAGATTCACGCTCAGGGTCCCCTTCGCAAGAAGATGAAGAGTGAGCGAGATATCAGCGAAATGCCTCTTGCTGCGATTGCGAAAGCCATGCGCGAGGAAGATGGGCTTCCTATCAAGAATTATCACTGGCACGGATCGCAGTATCCTGATTCCTTCATAGGATACGATTTTGTTACGTGGCTAGTTAGAGAGTTTCGTGACGTCTCCAGCAGGGCACAAGCTACTGACTGGGGCGTCAAGCTGCTGGAACAGGGCCTTTTCGAACACTGCAGGGGATACCACAGCTTTTTGGACGGGTGAGTCTTGCTCCGTGCTGTGATCTTGCAATAATAATGACTCATGATAGGCACTACTACTATCGTCTAAAGGGTGAATATTCCGTGCACATGACGCCCAAGTCCTGGTTCACTGGCAGGCGAAATACAGATGAAGCCATCGTCCGCCCTTTAACTCAGTCATCGACCTCTTTGAAATCTCTTCAAAAAGTCTCTGGTGTTCCGACTGGTCGCAGCAAGTCTAAGAAGAGGCTCATTTTGAGCCAGACCATGGTGATCGATGTCGATCCAAGCAAGGTTTGTGTTTCTACATTTTTCAGTTTTGGAGTGACACTGATGTTTTCTTATTTTATTATCAGCGAAGTGATCAGGCTGAATCGGTCGTTCTTCACCACGATATCATTCACAATCCTGCAACGGTCTTTCATTTTGAGCTTCAATGGATCGGAACAACAGCTCGCTGTATCGAGGACCAGTTACGACTCTGGAGTCGCACTATTGAGCGCTATGGCCTCAAGTTGGTAGAAGCCTATGTCACTCAAATAAGCGGCATTCGAGAACATAATGCTTTCCAGTCCTGCTACCCCATGCGTTTGGCTCATCCGCCGCCTGTGATACCGGATTTGGAGAAGAGGCTTCCTGACGGTGTACAACCCGTTAACTATTTCGAATACGTGCTCCTGCAGAAATTCGGGTTCATCGTCGATGTAGAAGCAGCAGACTTGTATCCAGAAACAGTTGATGTTGTTTACTCATACCGCCGCTCTCCATATGAGCACTCGCAGTTCGTCCACCGATCCGGGGTAGCCTTCATCCAACTTCTAGGCGGGTATAAAGGTTTCTTATTTTTGACCAATCGGCTGATGGGTCCAGGGAGGATGGGTTCGGCAAAGAGCAAAGAACATCAACCAGCCGTGGCTGCTGAAGCTATCAGGCAGCAAATGGCAGAGTTTTGCATGGATAAGGAGAGACTGCAGCAGTTTTATGATGCCGCAATCGCTTGCTTGCCACCTGCTCCCTGTTTGGTAGAAGAACCACCCCTTTAATGATTTAAGTTTATGGTTGTAATAGGGATATAGAGAGTAGTGTGTATAAATTATAATAGGAACATGTACTTTTAACCTCTAGGATGGCTATGATACGTCATGAGCGCTAACAATTATGTCCCTGCCATTTGGTCGGATCGAACGTTGATTGACATCTCGGGGAAGGGGTTTTCGCATATCTGGTCAGGTGTTAAGAAACACCCATAAAACTCAAGGAACAGACATACCAAATGCGTCTTCCTCATCTTTCCCTCCTTTCCCTATTCCTAAGTTCCCGTAATACTCCCTGACTCTTCGATAGACGCTGTATTCCATTTTCTCGTACATTTCTATAGCAACGATATTCGCACATCGCACGTAAAGATCGACGAAGAAGGCCTTATAGATTTCCTCGGAAACCATTTCCAGTAAGGACATCATCTTGCGGGCGAGCGACAAACGACGGTATTCGGGGGCTACTGTGATGGCAGTGACGTGTCCGTGCCATTCAGCGCCAGAACCTTCGGCCTTTCCGAGCACTTCAAGGCAAAATTAGGATGAAGGTTAAGAGGAAAGAGGAGGTTTACTCACCGTAACCCATCATTCGTCCGCTTGGTGCCTCTTGCACACAGCAAAGGTCGGGCCAGCGGGAAAGATAGCTGAGGTAGAACCCAATTCCGTACTATCAGGGGTTCAAGTTAGGAGAGCTCTTCGTTACGGGAGAAGGATTCAATTACGGTTTCTGTCCATATGTCTAAATTTCTAGAACGGAGTAATTTAGAGGCTTGGTTGAGTTGAGAGCAAATGGAAAACGTACATGTTGTTAAATCTGAACATATCGGAAGCCTTGAAAGGACGAAGAACGCTCATAATTCCAAATGATTCCTTGGTTTTACAACTGAGAATTCGTTGAACGTGAAAGCTGTAAGCAAGGCAAAGCTAAAGGCAGAGGTCGGGAGAAATCTGGGGAGACGAAGCCGGGCCGAGTAGCCGGTCGGCTGACATCGGATTCAGACTCCGAAAGATGCACGCCGACATCAAGTAATCTTCCTCTCATCCTCCACATTGTATCCTTCGATTCTTATTGAGCATCCTTATATTTCAGCTATGTCTTCAGAGTCTTGGCCTCCTCAATTAAAGTGATTTTATGTTACAAATTGCAAGTTATGACACCCTTCTAATAGCGGACTTTTCCTCCAGAGAATGGGTAGCCAAATGCCTTGGCCAGATTACGGATTCCAACAGAGCAGAAGTGCAGACTGAATTAAAACAGGTAATTTCTGACGCATTTGCCGCCCACACCCTTTGGACGACAGATTGGGCCGGTGTGCAACTCAAAAGGTGCCATCTATAACATTCGTTATGATTTATCATCTTGCTGCTGAACCCCTCATTTCAACAGTTTGCTACCCAAGCTACCTCCAACGCTGGGCAACTTAAAGCGAAAAAGGTAACCTATGTTTTCGTGTATGTTTTTTAGAGCTTATGGGGCATCTCGTCTGAAGCATCGAAAACGCTGTTCCCGCAACCAAGAAGGCGAAGAAGGCACTGTACAAGAACGCCACCGCAGCATACACAACATCAGACATCAACGATCAAGCTGCATTAAATAGGCGAGCAGAACGTTTTCAGCGTGAGCATGAACTGGAGAGAACGAAGCTTTCACGGAGTGCTGGAGCAATCAAGGCCAATCAACATTATTCATATGTATACGGTAACTTGTCAAGGTCAGGGACACCTTACGCAGCAACTGGAGATGAGCCAGAAGCGGACCCTGTGAGTGAGTTCATTTGCATCAGTCGCCTCTTTTCATCGCTTTGCATGTAGAATGTCATTGACTGGGATCGAGCAACAATTGTTGGAACGTCACAAGAGATATTCAAGGATTATTTACGGCTGACGAGTGAACCAAAGCCTGAGACGATACGTCCTTATCCCATCCTCCAAAAAACCCTTTCAGAACTTAAAGACAAATGGAAGGCGAAGACGCCGTACGCTTGGATATGCAGTCAATTCAAAAGTTTGCGCCAGGATCTTACGGTGCGTACATTTTGTTCTATTGTGTGACATCATTCTTCTCTTTTTAATTTTGACAGGTCCAACGAATTAAGAATGAATTTACTGTGCAAGTGTACGAGATCCATGCTCGTATGGCGCTGGAGACTGTTTGCTACTTTCCTTTCTTAGTTTATTATACAATTGACACATGTCTTCAGGGCGATATGGTTGAATACAATCAATGTCAGGCGACTCTGAAGACACTTTATGAGCTGGGAATTCCTGGCAAAGTCGAGGAGTTCACGGCATATCGCATACTCATGCTCCTCCATGGAAGGAATCGAAGCGGTAGTTGATATCTTCCTTCCGAGTCATCCTCTGCTCATCCCGCTTCTTTTTCAATGTCCAGAACTTAATCTATATGTAGGTCAACTAACACCTCGACAGAAAGCGGATCCGGCAGTTCAGCACGCCCTTGAAGTGCAGAGAGCGCAGTCAATGGGGAACTACTATAAGCTTTGTGATTTGTACAACACAGCACCGAATATGGGTGCTTATATCATGGATCACTTCATTGATCGTGAAAGAGTCAAGGCTTTGATGACAATTACCAAAGTGTGCGTGATTAAAGTCTCTCGTTTGCTTGCTGAAATGTTGATCTTATGATCTATAGATACAAAACGATTTCTTTGTCATATCTTTCTCAAACGCTGGCTTTCGAGAGCCTGGAAGATGCTCGGACGTTCCTTGCAGATCATCAGGTTACAACTTTCACGAATCCTAATAGTCCTGATATGGAGAAGGTCATCGATTGCAAACCTGCATACCCTACGCTCCAACGAATATTCGAGGAGAAGTACCGCAAGGTCGCCATCCGAGGTGCAATATGAGTGGCTTTTCCTTTTTCGACAGCACGGACCAGCCTATTTTTTTTTAGCATGTTTCACCTTTTTCAGGCATATTCATTTTCTTTTGTCATTCATTGGTCTTTCAATCCTGACTTGCGCCATTCTTTTCACTGTTTTCCTGGGCGGGATTTAGGCCGAAGTTCTGGAGACCAGGATTGGATGTGGGACTCCCATGTACCGGTGAGGTATAAGTAATATACCAATTCTGTAACGTGGAATAAAATGCGTTCAAACCACAATAACCCGCATGAGGAATTGCTCCTAGGATGTGTTCGATGTGGCCTATAATAAACGGGAGCAATACATTATACAAGGAAACGGCGGAAGTAAGGTCCCCAATCTGGAGCAAATGGCCAAATACGAAGTCATCAATATTTCCGCTCTTTCAGTCTCGCATCCGAGCAGGTATGAACCGACGCAGAACAACTTCACGGACTGAGTAGTGAGCCAGGCATGCAGGGCTTAGAAGAATATTCCTCGGAACGCGGGATTTAGCGGGTATGGTAACATAGACGAGGATGAGCGTCTGTTCATCAAGTAATCATGAGACTCTTAAATTATAGAAGGTAGAAGAGTAGAGCTAACTGACTTTTTGAACTTGTGAATTTACACGGTTAATCGTGCTTAGCCATGACCAAGCAAAAGGAGAGGAATTGTGAAGGTCTATAGACGAGGACTTTTGATCTTCTGGGTCTTCGTATACCGGCAGGACCACTAGCGATAATCTTGAACAAGTCAAGTCAATTCAGTAAGAATGGTATATGTTGAAAAGACTCACTCGGCATGTGCGAACACTGGACCTCTTTTATAGAGAAGATAGTCAACACAGAATTTAATCCCACCCTTAACGACCCATCCTAAAGATCGGTAGTGGTGGTAAACGACATAATTAATGAGGAAAGGGTTGTCGAATTGGAGGCTCTCCGATGGGTTCATGGGCGGAGGAATCCTAGATGGCAGTTCGGCTTTTTGAAAGGCAAGCCATATTTGTTGGAGGGTCATTGGTTGCATCTAATGGATAATAAAGAAAGTTGCTCTAATGCTAGTGGTTGAGGCTTACCGATTGCGGGTCGAGTATAGTTAAGCAGTCAAGGTTCCATAGTAAGAAAAAAGCCTCTTGGAGAGTGAGTTGGAGATGTTCTACATCTTCTAGTGGTTCTTCCTCTTCGATGGGTTGAATTTCTTCCTCAGGCAAGGGAGAGTCTGGTGGGTCTTGAATCTCTGGTTGTCGCGTAGGCTTCCATGTTGCTGCAGAAGGAATTGCAGGACCGGAAAGAGCAGGCGCAATAACACGACCTTCTGTTGCGAAAATGATTTCTGCTTCTTCTGCAACCGCGGCAATTGCTCGCGCTCTGTCGAGCTTAAATTGCTTACGCTCTGCTCTGCGGCGGGCAGTGATTTCTTCAGAAGTCAGTTCTGAGGTGCGAATGTAATTGATCAGGGATTAAATTCCATTAACAAATCTGAAAAACACAAACGTTTGCCTCCACTCTTTCTGATATTGATCTGTCGTGCAAGCCAACTAGGTTCGCTCCGAGATAAATCACCCTTGCCAAAAAATCCCCTCCTCCATAATAACAGAGAATATTCAGGATTCGATACCCACACCGAACGGGTAACAGGATTGAAAACCCCTTCACATTGTGGGTTCTCGATGCGGGTCAGAGACAGACCGAGCAAGCCTAGTATGGATCCTATCCGACTTGGGGGAGGCTCGACAAAGAGAAGCGGAAGTGGGTTGGCGTAAATTTTGTTGTTTTCATGCTTTCGTGCGCCTCCTTTCTGCGCGCCGCTGCTTTTAGGACGGGTGCTTGGGCCGATGAGGGACATGGATAATATTTGTGATGAGTCGAAGTGAGTGCTTCCTTTCGCGGCTCGCCTGCGATTATTTTTGGACTCGTTGCTTGACTTGACGCGGCCGTTGCCTTGAGGAATAAACAGATTAGCACAGCCACCGTCTCTTTATGCAGGAACGCGCTTTTGCCGAACACCTTCTTTACTTTAATGGATAAACGACGACAGGAAATCGAGAACAAGAGAGCAAAGCTCGCCGAGTTGCGAAGGGCACGAGAAGAGCGACTGACTGGTGCCAAACGAAAGTCTGCAGAGGTAATGCATATTCAACCAAAGGATCCAACACCTTATAACTAACAGATGGGTTTATTGACCTATAGACCGCTGGCCCTTCCAATAAGGATGTAGAAGATCTTGTTGACACAATCATTGGGACGCGCAGTGGCATTGCGAGCAACGACCTCACGCCGTCGTCTTCGATACCTGGCACACCAGTTACAGCCGGACAGCACATCAGCCTACCAAACTATTCTTCTGGAATCTCATCTGGGCTTTCTGCTTCTGGAAGAGCCAGTAGGCAGAGCGACTTTCAGGAGAGGCTGAGCGGAGGGAGCTCTAACTTTCCGGGGTTGAGCAATGCTGCAACGGACAATGTTATTGAGCGGTAAGTCTGTCTATTTCGGCGATATTGTAACGTCTGACCTTAATACATTTACCTATTACAGGACCATGACTCCCAGGACATTTCCCGACCTGATCGATATCGAACAAGAATTGTTTGAACTCCCTCATAAGGTTCGTTCTCCTATATACTTTGTTGGGAAGCATCCAGTTTGACTTAATTCTAGGAACGCGTTGTGTATAATAAAGAAATTCAAACAGCTTCCTTCGAAACAGAGCCATCCGCAGATTATGAGGCTGAGCTTCGACAACGTATCTCACGAGAACGGGAAGCAGAGGCAGAACGAGACCGGATAGCTCGCGACAAAGAACTTGAAGAGGAGAGCATAAAACTTGATCAGGAGATCGAACAAGAAATCCGAGGTTAGTCAAGATCACCTCCACTGCACTCTCATAGATTTAGGTCAACTCTGCTTCAGAGTTGTCGGAAGAAGAACGTGCAAGCATTCTTGCTGCTCCAGAATTCCTTGAATTCGTCGAGCAATCTTCTAAAATAGTTCAAAGAGCCCTCAATGACGGGTATGACTATATCCGTGACTATACTATTAGCGCCGAATCTGGAGGGTGAATTGCAAGCCTTTCACAACTTTTCAAAATCGTATTGATGATTATACAGAGATGAATCCGAAGGAAAGCGCGTCAAGCGTGTATGCGAATTCTGGGACGAAAGGTATGGCAAGAATAGGTCCATCACGGATATCGATTGGTCACCAAAGGTAGACATATTCTACATTGCCTTTGCTTGGACTCATAAAGTGTGACGTAGTACCCAGAACTTAGCGTTGCTTCATACAACAAGAATCCAGCGGCGTTGAATGAACCGGACGGTATCGTCGCCGTATGGAATTTACATCTACTTGAACGGCCAGAATTTATTTTCCATTCTCAGGTACGTGTGTTGTTCCTGCGATCTCTTAGGGTCCCACTCAGATTTCATTCTAGTCCGACGTGCTCTCCGTTACATTCTCTCCCTTCCACGCAAATCTAATATTCGGTGGTACTTACTCTGGCCAAATTCTGTTATGGGACACCCGATCGAAACACTTACCCGTCCTGAAGACGCCACTATCTGCTGCTGGCCATACGCATCCAGTGTACGCAATGCAAATGGTCGGCACGCAGAATGCACACAATCTTATCACGAGCAGTACGGATGGCACTGTTTGCAGTTGGCTAGTTGACATGCTTGCTCAACCTCAGGTATCTTGTTCAAAGAAATGACAATCGGAAATGACGTACTCAATTTCATTTCATATTTGCTACAAAGGAAACCCTTGAGCTGATCCATGCCGGTCACAACAAAACTGCTGAAGTGGCTATCACAACTCTCGACTTCCCCGATAACGAAACGACAACGTTCTGGGTTGGCACGGAAGAAGGCAATGTTTACCAAGCAAACCGATACGATCGGGCAGGCGCCAAAGCCGGACTGAACCAATACGACGTGTATCGTGGCCACTCAGGTCCCGTCATGGGACTGCACTTCCATCCCTAGTCGGCCCCGTCGACTTTTCGGACCTGTTCCTGACCTGTTCTGTTGATTGGACAGTGAAACTTTGGCGTGCAAAGTCGTTGGCGAAACCGTCAACGAGTCCGCACACGGTTTCTCCAATTTACTCATTTGATGAGGCGGATGATTATGTGTATGATGTCAAGTGGCATCCTGCTCATCCTGCTGTGTTTGCCGCTGTCGATGGGTCTGGTAAGTTCGATTTGTGGAATTTGAACATGGATACAGAGGTAACTTACACTTCAACTTCCTGCTCGTATATCTTGCTGAAATAAATCCTTTTAACAGGTCCCTCTGGTATCCACAACAGTAGGAACCGGCCGAGCCATCAACAAGCTTCAATGGGACAGGAAAGAAGGTCGAAGAGCCGCGCTAGGCGGGAGCGATGGCAAGCTCTACATCTATGACATTGGCGATCTCGCTCTGCCACGCGAATCGGAGTGGACAGACATGCAGAAGACGGTCGCGTCGATCGTGGGTAGTGGGCAAACAAACGGGGTTGCTGAAAGTGATCCTGCGAGGATTGTTGCTGGTCGATGATCGTGATGGAGGTTTTGCTTTCGATACCCGTACTTTGTTATATGTAATTTACTTACATAAATAGATTGTATCCCATGCGCAGTTAATTTCCTTTAATTCCAGATCCTTCCAAAGTATGGATGTGCTGTGACACGAGAGCGCCGCGGATGAACCTTGCAACGGTTTGGGTACACTGTCCAAAAACAGGTAGGAATATTTATTATTCCATAGAAAAATACAAAGCAACAGGATGTAGTCACAACAGCGAAATATATATGTCCAGGAAGCTAGATGTCGCATTCACAAGATGGGAAAAATTGTAATTGTCAGTCAAGTTGCTAGCAAGTTTCTTTTCCGGATGCGTTTGCCTGGCAATCAAGTCCCCTGAAAACGAATACAGCTGTGATATGGAACGAAAGGACTGACCATTTTTCCACAAATGGTAGGTAACCTCTGCTTCAAGTTGTGCTGAACTCAGGCCCCTGTAAATCTCAAGAAATCTCATATGAGCATCACGAGCGGTAGGGCGCTTTGCTTCATCACTGTCGAGCATATAATCAAAAAATGGACCAATTTCTGGAACAGTATCCTCGATATGCTATTTAGAAGTTAGTTATCGTTTGCAAGCAATGTTCGTACTTTATACTTGCCCGGATTCTCGTTTGCAGGGTCATACCCAGTTGTAAGACATCAGCTTTGAAAGGATTGTATGGACCGCTTGGATTTGGGCCAAATTCGAAAACGATGGACCGAGTAACTTGAATGTTTTCCTTCTCGACATTAGATGGAAAAAGAAGGGTATTATCAAAGTCGTAGACTGCGTAGCGAACTTCGCCAGGGTTTCGCAAGCCTTTGGGAAAGTCATGTCTGGTATAGAGCACATTCATCCCAATATTTTGCGAAATGAGATCGCCGTGAGCAATGTGGTGTTCATGAAGGAACTCAAGAACCTAGTCAGGGTGAATAAACAAGCGGTTTTATCTTTCCGGAGGAAATACCTCGAGCATAGCCTTGGCGAATTCCATGAGTTCTGACACCATAGAAAAATCTGGGACCACTGCATAATCCCATCTAGTGGAAATTTGTGAGTACACAGGAACAATTTAGTTCCAAATTTGTTGAGGAGCCCACTTTGGCATGACGGCGAAGATGAAGTTGTCAAACTTTAAGAGCTCAAGCATCGGGATAGTGTGATTCCTAGGGTCTGAACGCATTTCTTTATTATTCAAAAATCGGAGAGCTTTCAATTCGTCGGAAGGCGTGCTAGCTTCGGAGACCAACCTGGCAAGAAATTTCAATTATATATATAAATGACATGATACACGGCCCAACATACTTAATGATGACATCTCGTCCAGACTTGTCCCGAGCACCCCACACGCGTGTAGACTACCCCAATTTCATACAAGGAGTCAGTAAATACCTCACGGTAAAATCGGGATACATACAATCATATGAATTGTGAGAGCACTATCTGAGGCGACCCTTCGAGCATACGGATATGACTGAAGAGCTGTAGGCTTCGGAAATGTCTCTGGCGTAAGGACTAAGTTGCGACGTTTATAAAGGGTGTATCCGCGAGTCGTAAAAAAAGGTCGCAAGAAATCCCAAGTATTCATTATCGCTTCCTGTTTGCTAGGCTCGAACTCCTCGTTAATCCAGTCATCCATTACTTGAGGGAATGAGTATCCTGAACGGTTGAGTCGCCAGGTCCAGATCAACCGTTCCCAAGATGAATCGAGCTTGAGTGTCCTGAATTTCTGTTGAAGATGCATAGCAGCGAGCAAGGAAAGAACACCACAGAGCGTAAAAACCAGCCATACAGACATTTGTTTCCTTGTTAAGGAACAATGAGGCGGAGGGCGAATAGGACCTTGAACTTCAACTTACGCCTATAAATAGATTACCCACGATCAGATCAATCAGATAGCCGCTTAACAGCAATCCACGACCATCCGACCCTTCTGCTAAACAGCATCCTCATCTCACGACATGTCGAGCGGCACAGCCAATAAGAATGATGGACTAGTATGTCTAGTACCTTGTTTTTTAATTCTCAAGCTGATCGCCCTACTGCCTGCATTTAGTATGCAATAGGTGAAGAGGTCCAAATCATAAGAGCCCATCATGCGGCGAGCCAGAATTACTTGGTAAAGGGTCTCAAGGGTACAGTGCAAGGACGTTTCTACTCTAAGGGAAAGGTATATTGATCCATAATCTACTTTACATCAATTCTGACTAGTTTTTAGAAGACATACATATATCATATTTCCTTCCGCGGTGGAGCAGAGGAAACTGCAATTGAAGAAGATAACATTGGACCAACAGGATTGCTAGAATAAGTCATTGACTTCCGCCCCAGTGTGCTTCACAGCGATTCCCAGTGGATCTGCCACATCATATCCTTCCTTGTTCCCCTCTTCTAGCTGCTGTACCATCACGTCTATTCGCCGTGCTGCTCTTTTCTTTCCTTCTGATTTCTTGTTCTTTGTGCTACGCTGTCGTGCTATGATGCTGTTTTTTGATATCTCTTCATTTTGTATTGTTTGTTCTCTCCCTTCGTATTTGCCTCTATGCCATCAGGTGCAATCATTGTGGGCTTATAACACGTGTTGTCACTGCTGTGTCGGCTTTATTTGAGTCACAGTGTATACTAGTACGAGATGTATTCAGTAATGCTTGTAAATACAATTGTGTAACAACATATCTTCATTCCACTACCTTGAATCCCCCCTTCAGAAAAATTGTGTCATAAAAATTGATTAGCCCTGTCGGCAAATTGCCGTACCTGATACTTGGTTCTACATAGCCTGTTAAATCAGAGCCATTGGACAAACACGGTCTAGTCATACGTGTGGTTTTTATGGCGTCCCCGAGCCTTACGCTGTATGCAGGAACAGCTGTTGGTTACAATCTCGTCTTACGGCATTGGATGGGCGCCTACCTATTCTGGGAAAAGCATCTCCTTATTTGGATAGTAGAAGCTGATCGATGATCATGAGCCGGCCGGCTAGGTAAACTAACTCTGGGGTCGCTTGCTCAGATTTTCAAATCATTCAGAAAAATCAGAGCGCCCCCTCTATGCTCCATATGTTAGGCGGAATAAATATTAGGATTCCATAAATAAAACAGTGACTTCTACAGTTAGCACAATATTCAAATTACCACTTGCCAATACTCCACTCTTTCCATGTCTCTGTCTTCTTAAGCCACTCAATCAACTCCGCGCGCTTGACTTGTGCACCCTTGTCCGTGCTTTCGATCTTCACCTTCTTCCCGTCCACCCAGTCCCATCTCTGTTCTTTCACAGTGACAAACCAGCTTTGAGCTCGTCTGTGCCCAGGATGATAGCGAATGGTACTTCATCCTTCTCGCCTGCTGCGAACTGAGCGGAGATTTTAGGTTTATTCTTTGCCAGGAAGTCCGTCTGTAAAGTTCGCACACGGTCGTTAATCACAAATCACTTTAAAAAATAGACAGACAAAAAACAGACCTTGATCCCCGCATCCCTCAACTCGCTCACCAACTCAATCCTCTCGTCCAACAACCCATCACCCGCACTCATCACATACGCCATCGTCTCCTTCGTCCTCCCGCCCTTCTCCACCCACCTGGCCACACCACCGCAAAAATCTGTCCATGCCAATACTCACGCCCACACACGGCGTGCCCCCGTTCGGCCCCATCGCCTTCTTCCCTTCCTTGGAATTGGGCGACACACCCGCCGCGCCAGCGAGGAAGGCTCCGACGAGGTTGTCGTACCGCCCTCCGGCCGCGATGGACCCGACGCCGACTTGGGATTCGTCGATCTCCGGTTCGTCCCCGCCCTCGGTGGTAGACTTGGATAGTTTTTTCTTGGATAGGCCGGGTGTTTTGGGAGTTTTGGGAGTGGGTGGGATGGTGGCTGTTGCTGGGGTTGGAGGGGGCCGTTGTTCAGAGGGAGCGGCGGCGAGTGCGTCGGCGCCTTTGAATCCTGGGGGCGCGCTAGCTTCGACGATTGCTTCGTAGATGATGCCTGTGTAGTAGTCCAGACCACGAGCGAGGGACATGTCGAAGGAGATCTGTACAAATTTGGAAGAGTCAGAAAGGCAAGGTTTAATAAATCACAGAATACGTACCCTATCGATAACTTTGTACGCTTTAAGTAGTCTGAAGAGGATGGACATGTCGCTTATGCCATGCTTGGCGCTTGGATTTGCTGTGAGCGTTGCGTCTGCCTCTAATTGGGCCAGAAGCTCGGGTCCACCTTTGAACAAAGAATTGAGGGCATATTACAGACAAGGAAGAAAAAAGAAATCGACCTTTCAGCTTGACATATTCGCCAATCTTATCAGCTACGGCAGGGTCAAGGCCCTTCTCTTCCGTCATCTCTTTCTTGACTTCAGCCCAAGGGAGCTGCGAAAAAAATCAGAATCGGTCATCCAATACAAGAAACCCGTAAATCCGTACCTTATCTAGTTTGTCTACAGCAGAGGATATACTTCTGATCTTGTCTGTTGGTACACCGCATACTTCGAATATACCATCAAGGATTTTACGGTGGTTGAGCTTGTAGACAGAAATTGACAATTAGCTGGTGGTATTAACGAAAGAAAAATCAGAGACAGACCTTGATGGTAAACTCCCCAACGTCGAGTTTAGAAAGAATAGTGCACAACAAGCTGAGCAGTTCAGCATCCGCAACCATAGGGTCCCAAGTGCCAGTGATATCAAAGTCCTAGGGACACAAAAACCATCAGCACAGATTCCAAAACACCAGAATCAAAAGCCAATGCACAGCTTGCATGAACTCCCTCATCCTGCCTTTACTCATCACCGGGTTATCCCTCCTGTACACTTTACCAATCTGCCACAGCTTGTGCTGGGGCGCCGTGCCGCCAATCATCGCCAGGTACCGCGCGAGTGGCACAGTGTGGTCGTACCTCAACGCAAGCTGCTCGCCGCCTTGGTCCATGAGATCAAATATCAATTTTGCGTCCTCGCCGTACTTGTCCGTCAAGACGTCTTTGCGCTCGAAGACCGGAGTGTCGAGGCACGCGCCGCCGAAAGTGGCGAAGCATTCTTTGACAATGCTCTCGATGTGGTGGCGGAGGAACATCTCGGCGGGGCCGTAGTCTCGGGTGCCCTATAGTATATCATGCGATGTGGTGTTGTGAGAAGATAGGATGGAGGGAACATGGATTGAAGTTAAGCTTACCTTGGCAGTCTTCAACAACAACCTCTCCTTCTTCTTGCCCTCCTTCGCCTGCTCCTCTGCGGGCTTGGGCTCTCCATCCACTTTCTCGAGCTTCTCAGGCTTGGGCTTCTTCTCTTTACCCGCATTCTTCGCCATTGCAAGCGACTTTTTCAAATCCGATAAAGTCTTCTTCGACTCGTCCAGCGGCAGTCCTTTCAGCCTCAACTCATTGAACTTGGCTGTCTCCTCTACGATCTGCGCTTCAAGAGCAGCAATGTCGACTGGTTGCGCGGCCATGGCTATAGTATGGGTATTGCGATAATAACGGTAATGGTGGTGGTGATCAAGGGACGATGATGATAATACGAATGAAGATGAAGTCCGTAGATTCCTTTTCTGTTGTAATCGCTGTGGCGACGATGAAGATGTTTTCGAAAAAGCTCTAGAAGGTATCCGGGATGCAAGTCCAGATGGTCGAGGTATAGATTGTAGAAAGAGAAATCTGCGTGCCGATGGCTCGAAGATCATTCAGCTGCTGCTATAAACAAATTTATTCTACTCTCGGCGAAACGCAGAGTTCATGCGCGCTCACGTGAATGGGCAGTGTCCTTGGTAGCGGCCAACTTGAAACCTTTGATATTTTGATGCAATGGTTCTTATCTTTCTCACAAGTTCGCCCTTGGACCTCTTAGAGCCTCTCTGTCGCATATGTATGTAGTATGTATTTTTCTATGATTTTTGAAGAAGATTCCTCTACATAGGGACGGAATCAAGACGGGAGCCGGCCCGGCTCTGGAAGCTGTGACGGGTCACTTTGTGTTTCCCTCTTTTCATTGGGGAGCATTCAACGACTGCAGTGCTCCGCGACGAGCTGCACGGATATGGTTCACACTACCCTTACAACCACCGCATCCAGACGCCATCATGTCGTGCTCTCTTCCTTACTCTCACAAACGGTATCGAAACGTAGGCTAGATACCTCGAAACGAAAGTCAGCCTTACACGGCCTTGTGGGATACACCAACCGCAGTCCAGCTGGGAGTGGATCGGGTACAGTCTGGAGGCGGTATGGGAGCACAAGCGCGAGTGCAACACAAATCCAGAAGAGGGCCCGTACATCGGATTGGAAAGAACAGGCTGAAGAGAAACTTGCACCGAGGAAGGAGACCGCTAAGTCCGCAGAGGGCTCAAGCAGACGCTTAAAATCGGACTTGCGGACGCTTCTAAGGGACATTGCCCAGCCTGTAGCAGTCGTCACATCCTTCATGCCTCATTCACACTCTCATCCACATCAAGGCGGCAAAGCAGTCTGCCCTGAGAACGGAAGCCCGTATCACGGCGCGACGCTGTCCTCGTTCACTTCTATCGCCATGGACCCTTACCCTCTCGTATCATTCGCGCTCCGAATACCCTCACGAATGGCTACTACGCTAAGCTCACTCTCCAGTTTACCTTTTTCCTCCGCGTCGTCAGCGCATATGGTGATCAACCTGCTGTCTTCGTCACAGGCTTCTACAGCGCTAGCGTTCTCGCGACCTGACTTGTTCCCAGCGCCCTTCCTTGGCTCCACCTCCTCTCCAGCTTCAGGGAGGATAGAGACAGACGCGATCCCGTATACCCTAAGCCAAGACGGTCTTCCCATAATAAACGACGTCATAGGTGCCTTGTCATGTGAACTTGTCGGCGGACCAATAGCTCTGCACGACCTGGAGTATCTCAGTAGAGCAAGCGATAGTCCTCCTAGCGTCCCTGTTTTGAGACCAGGTGAAGTCGCGTCGGAGCTGTTCATAGCGAGGGTGGTGAGGGTGGAAGAGGTGAAGAGAGATGCTCAGGAGGATGAACGGACTTTGCAGCCCTTGATTTACCACCGACGAGGCTATACCAGTTGTAAGGCCGACTCATGATACCTCCTGCTCTCACAGAAAAGATGCCGATAATTGTATTTTTATATCCACCTCCGAGGGTTTGCTCTCCTTTGTGTTTTCCATGTTGAGGCATTTTCTCAGATGCCTGTGCACGCGTGTTATATTTGTGCGCACCAGCATTGGCACGTATTTATAGGGCTGTCGTAGGCTGTCGTTTGACTGTCTTTTTGAAGAAGCCTGACTTTTGCTTTTTGTATTTTTGACGCGCTGCAGGAAGTCGGTTTATTTTTACACCACTCGGTTGACTTGGCGTGTTTTTTTTTCTGCAAACTGGTTATGGAGCGCTGGATTAGTGCATGCGTTTTTGCTCGTGATATTGGGTAAAGAAAGAAAACGCGTGAACGCTTTCTTTTACCATATCGCGGAATAAGCTGGTTTTATTTAGCGATATAGGTCCATGGGATCTCGGAACCGGCTTGACGGGTCACGCGGTGCAGGTTTATTGTGGTACAGAGTATGCTGGAGTCACGACGTGCGCAGAAGATGTGTGGGCATGAGCAGAGCAAGTTGGTCGCGTGTCCTCTGAGCGCTGCTAGCGAGCGACATACGCTCTCATACGCTGAGGAGAGAGAGAGCTCTGGGATTGATCCGCGAAATTATTTAAGCATCGGAAGACCGCACTCCGACGGCAGCAGAGACCGGCCGGACTTAGAGGGCCCGGCAAGATATGAGAGGAGGGTCCGACCCGGCTGTCCGATTGGTGGTTATGATGACCTCTATATTATCACCCGCCTTCCTCGCCCGTCGTCTCTCTCCTTCTCTCCCTCTCAGATCTCTAACCAGAAGGTCAATGTCTGCCAATATCCCGTTCAAACAAGCCCCCCACAAGTGCGTCATCTCTCCCAGTGGTCTCCATTTTATCTCATACTGAAATTTACTACAGGCTTCTAGTGTAAGTCACTGCATGGCGCCTGCAATCTAATCGCCTCTCACCCACCCGACAAACAGCATCCCGGGCCCCATTGAAGTCTCAGATGAGGTCCTCTTTGCCAATGCCCACCCGTCCATGTCCCATGTCTCCCCCGAATTCGTGCCCGTCTTTGGCGACTCCATCCGCATGATCAGGGAGGTCCTCCTCAGCAAAGACGCCCAACCCTTCCTCATCAGCGGAAGCGGCACCCTCGGCTGGGACCAAGTGCGTTCCGTAGCCTCTCTAATTTCTCCTGCTCCAACCCAGTGCTAGGTTGCAGCCAATGTCATCGAACCGGGCGAAAACGCGCTTGTACTCAATACCGGCTACTTCGGCTATAGCTTTACAGATTGGTTCGTCCAATCCCCCATCCTCCTCCTCCTCGCGTCGTGCTTACCACTGTCCTTCCCAAAGCCTAGAAACGTATGGCGCAAAAGTAACTCAGCTCAAAGCCCCTATTGGCGGAACAGTACCCTTTGAGGACATCGCCGCCGCGCTGCAAGAAAAGTCCTACAAAATCCTTACATTCACGCACGTCGACACGTCCACCGGCGTGCTCTCCGACGCCGCGCGCATCGCCGAGACCGTGCGCCGCGTCTCACCCCAAACGCTCGTCGTCATGGACGCCGTGTGCAGTGTTGCGTCGGAGGAGATCAGGTTCGACGAGTGGGATCTGGACGTCGTGTTGTCTGCTTCTCAGAAGGGACTGAGCGCTCCACCTGGGCTGAGCGTGCTCGTGGCTAGTCAGCGGGCTATTGCTGCGTGGGAGGACAGGAAGAAAAGGAATGTGAGGGAGGGAAGTTATTATGCCAGCTGGGGAAAGTGCGTTTCTCTCTTTGGGTTTCTTGGACGAAGAATGGCTTGTCTTATTTTTATTTTTATTTCTATTTTCATGTAGATGGCTTCCTATCATGAAAGCCTACGAATCCGGCTCCGCTGCGTATTTCGCTACGCCACCCGTGAACCTCATCTACGCGTTCCATGCTTCCCTTTCCCAGATTACTGCGAGAACCTCCTCCTCACGTACGCTTTTACCCCTCCTTCCTCCTATTCTAAAAATAGCTTCCTAACGCGCATACACTCTACTTCAAGTGCCTTCACTCGCCGACCGCATTGCGCTGCACCGCGCGTCGTCGAAACGCATCAAGGACGCGGCGCGCGCATTGGGGCTCAAGCAATTGCCTGTCCAGGAGTCAGAGGCGGCGAATGGTATGACGGCGCTGTATTTCCCCGAGGGCGTCAAGGCGTCGGATCTGTTGCCCAGGCTGACGAAGAAGGGTGTTATTGTGGCTGGGGGCTTATTGGGTCCGATTAAAGGTGCGTGTGTTGGGCTTCGTTGCCTTGAATGGTTTGGAATAGTTGATTTTTTAATCTTTGCAGATACGTATTTCCGGATAGGGCATATGGGTGTTACTGCTGTTGATGCGACGAGGGGCGATATTGATACGATTATCAAGGCGCTTGAGGAGTCGCTGGATGAGATCAGGAAGGAGAAGGAGTAGATTTGATGTAAGAAGAAGAAGAAGAAGGATAGAAGTCGGCCTCAGCTCCCCCCCACTCATTCACTCGCTCGTTTCTGATGTACTACTTGCCTGCTTTCTAGAAGACATGGGTAAATATCTTTTACGACTACCTCATGACAAAAAAATATGTTTGTCCCATTAATAATGACGAGGATCGCGCATTCAGGGGCTTTATCTACGCATTGAGTGTTGGGAATTATCCAACTCTTTTTACAAAAGGGACAATACTGATGCAGTACAAACACAGTATATGTTACTCACATAGCATATTCTCGATTCTAATCTTTCGATTTTCTTGAACCTTGGCTCGTGTTTATCACAAGCGCCATTTCCTTTTCGGTACCGCGTCTCTGAATCTGATCGGAGCTCGAGTGAGCGCCACGCGTTCATTACGGCATCACTTACACGCGCCTGTCTGTGACCTCGCCAACTGGCGTCCCTCATTACCTCAGGCAGCGCACGGAGACCTCGAGGTGCCCTGGGCCTCGTATACTTCATACTTCATACCTTATTACGTCGCGAAACACGCACGGTTACTGCTGCTACTTGCCAGCAGATCTCAATTACTGCGCATCTCAGTCACTGTCTGCCAGTGGACGACTCAGTCTCAGCTTGTGAACTCCTCCTCCTACGACTCTGTTACGCTATAGAATTCAAGTTCTAGTGACTTGCCGTTTACCCACTCACGCCTCACGCCTTCCGTTTCACGCCCTAAGCCATGTATCTCGGGCCGCCCGCCATCGCGCCTGGCGTTGCCCTCAGCCGTTTAATGTTAACATCCTCTTCATCACGACTCCTTATGACAAACCAATTTGCTGCGGCTGGATTGGTCCAACTTGAAGAACCTGTAGACGACAGCCTTGAGTGGGTGGTGGGTGTGTTTCGGCATATCTGTACGTACTCTACACTACTCGTGTTGTGTACATAGAAGGTTGGATACTTACGGATGTCTTCACACTTGGTTTTTGAAGGGACACTGATACTATTTGTTGTGGAAGCTGTCGTGAGTTGGGTAGATCGAGTGGGGGCTTCATTACCGAGTGAGTCAAGCGCATTGTACCACATTAACGTGGTTGGTCTTGAATGACTGCTGACGCTTATATGATTCTTTTGACATGCAGTGCGGATATTCCAAGCCCTATGTAAAGCATATACATTCGGTCAGTCCTCAGCTCCTCATATTATACCTCAATGTCCCCTTCGTCTACTATCCATATCCCACTCCACTCAATTAATCAACAAGTCCCTTCTAATCAACCTAAACATGACCTCATCTTACCTCTCCATACCACTTTTATAGTCGAAACCCACCCACATCCATTTCATATCCTCGGCTTGTCAATATTCTTCGGCCCCATTATCATCCTCATCCCCTGCCTCCTCCTCCTCGAACTCCTCATCCTCGTTTTATTACAGCTCAGCTGTCTCTCGCATGGTATTTCGTTCAGTTTCAAGTTTCCTCCAGCTACAGGTACGTCCATCTCCAAAAAAAACTCTTCAATCCTCACTTGTCCATTATGCCATCCACTCCCTCGATTTATTTAATTCTGGGTGGTGGTTGTGATTCTCATCTATTTAAAAAATGGAATTTCACGTGCATCACTTTCTTTTTGTTTTATTTTACAGGATCGCTACCGGATAGGTTCGACGCATTAAGAGAATATTTCATGGAGTGGCGCGAGAGTCTTTTCGCCGCCGTCGAGCATTGGACGGCCGTGTTCAACAAATGGACGGTAGATTACCCGCCTTTACTCGTCTTGCGCCTCGCAGCGGGTGCTATGAGTCTGTTTATCCTTTTCAGTCTTTGGAGTACGGTAACATAATCAAAGAGCCTACTTATTATCGGTCGTTCCTCTACATACGCACACATACTAGTCCGTATTCGCGTATTTTCGTCCAAAACCCCCTTTCTTTCGTTTTTGCGGTACCGCGGTTGTTCATACATAGCGATTAGACCTCAGCATACTTATTCCTTCTCAAGCTTCACTCATGTCACGTCATGTCGCACCACAAGCAATTCCCATGTAGAGCAATACAGAAAAAAAGAATAAAAAATACAGCACTGAATATCATATGAACATGAAGAAGAAAGAAAGAAAAAAGGGAACAGCCCAGGCAGGGATGAAGGGGACGATTCTATACTATGCTATAACGATGTCGAGATGCCAAGGATCTCGCGTGCCCATGCGGCGTCCGTTGAGACCTTTGAAGCGAAATACCCTCCCAAGATTTCGTTGAGCCGGGTGAGCACAGCTGCGTCGGCCTCTTTTGATGGGTCTAGTGAGTCGGACATGTCAGAAGACGGCTGGAGTACCCTCAGGGCATCCTACAAGGAAAAAGAAGTGCGCATCAGCTTTAGTATCAAACCAAACCAAAAGAAAAGACAACGCACCATAACCGAATTAACGAGCCCAAACGACCCCTCGCTTGCCCCGCTCTCCCATTCCGTACCAACCACCTTGGCGCCGCCGCCCTCCACCAACCCCTTCCTCACAGCCTCCTTGCCGACCCCACCAGACCGCGTATCGCGCCCTCCCTCGTGCCGGTGCTCTTCCCCGGGGAGATGAGCGCCAGGAGGAGGGTCTTCATTATCCGTGGGAGAGGGAGGGGTAGGTCGTCGAGTGTTGTGTGAGGAGCTTGGAGAGCGTTTGGGAGGCGGTGGTGCGTAGTTGGGTTGCGTGGCTCTGGGGAGGGTGGAGTGGAGGAGGATGGAGAGGATTGGCGGGAGGATTTGGTGTAGCTGTGGGATTGGATCGTGGATCGTGTCAGAGAGGGCGTGCATAGGGAAGGTTGGGAAGGATACTCACGTATGGCTCGACGAAGAGCGTGTTGTTGTCCAGAATGGCGCTGATTACGTCTAGGAGAACTTCGAGGACTTTGCCCTCGCTCTCAGAAGACATCTCCTCCTTCAACGCACCAACGACACCTTCACCCACCACCGCACAAGGTAGGCAAAAGCGCCTGCAACCCCGCGTCGTTCCTCAAACTCCCCAGCGCGGCCGTACGTTCGCAAAATCAGAAGAAGGGGCAACAACGAAGACGTCAGCCGAGCATAGTACAGCTGCAACTCGCGCGACAAAACCTGCTTGACGATCTGTTGGTTCTGAGTTTGGGTCGCCTGTAAGCCTGCTCCGACGAGTTTCTTGGCCGCTGTCCCAGTTGTCCCAGGGAGATTGCCCACTGCCGCTAATCCAGCAGTTCCATTCACGGCTGGGGGTTCACCCCGTTCACTTTCAGAATTCGCCCTTCGCATGGGCGTCCCCATCCGACTCGCGGGGTATCGCAGGTGGGTTCTCAGGGATGAGCGGCTGCACGCCTTCCACGGCCAACCAATGCGCGGTCCAGCTGACACCCTTGGGCAGTGCGATCTTCTCCTCGCGGAGGACGCGGTCAAAATCAATTTCTTCGTCTTCGGGAAATACACGGTGCCGGCGGAGTGGACTTGGGGAAGGGCAGGGCGCGCCGGAAGACGGTGGATTGTGCGGGGAGTGCCCATAGAGAGGCTCGATGTTGAGCACGCGCAGTGCTTGGTCGATGTCGGAGGTGGTCATGGTTGTTCGGCGGCCGTGGCGCATGAAACGGGCTGCTTCCTGGGAGGGACTTTCAATTAATGCAAGGGTAGACATTGAGCAAGGTGGGGTTGTACCTCGATGACTTGGTTGATGCGGTACTCGACATCGCTGGCCAGAGCAGACACGACGGTGTCCGATATGGAGATATTCAAGGAGTCGGCAATGTCCTAGAGAGGACTGGGGTGTTAGCATTCCGGACACGAAACGGAAAAGGCCATTTCCGACATCTTGCCTTGACAGCATCGGTTTTGAACACACCGGCCTGGGATGCCTGGGAAGGACGGGCTTTCACTAGTGGTTTGGCATTTGCACTCTGCATGGTTGGAGAGCTGCGCGGGGTGGGGAGTGAGTCGGCTATTGGCGGCATGGACGATCACCGCAACTTTGCAAGGGCCATGCATGAGCGCTAGTCATGCGATGCCTCTGAATTCAAGCATGTACAAACAACTCCATTGTCAAACGCGCTTTCGAACCCATCTGCATCTCCAAAATGTCCAACTTTGGTGCGTTTGTTGTTCCTTGTCGGGAAAACGCCCACTAATTTTATTTGTGCAGACGAACTCAGCTATACGACACCCCCGTCGCCGCCTTTTGACAGCATCTCCTCCATCCGCTACTCACCCACCAACCCGGATCAGCTGTTGGTGTCTTCATGGGATACCGTGCGTCATTCCTCCCATCTCGCAGTGTTTATCCTCTCACCTCCTTTGTCCTCTAGACCGTCCGCTTCTACGAGATCGGTGAAAACGGAGTCAAGCCAAGCGAAGCAAAGGCCAAGTTCGACCATCGGGCGGCAGTCCTTGCATGCGCCTTCTCGGCGGACGCGGCCCACGCGTACAGCGGTGGATTAGACACGTCGGTCAGAGAGTGAGAGATTATAGTCCTTTTGTGCCATCGCAGGACCTCACCTTTTGTTGGTGGATAGATTGGATTTATCGACAGAGAAAATCACCAACCTCGGAGCGCACAGCGACTCGATATCCTCAATGACTTTTGCACGCACGAACAGTCCGTCTTCCTTCTCTCTCCCTCTCAAATCACGAACTTATTTTCTAATCCTTAGATGTCCTCATCACCGGCTCCTGGGACCGTACGATACGCTTTTGGGACCCACGCGCCGCCACTCCTCAACAGAGCTCGTATTCCACCCCGAACGGATATACTCCATCGATCACGTCAACAACACGCTCGTGTAGCTATGGCCAGCCGCCTCTTCCATATTATGACATCAGGAAGATGGACAAGCCCGCGCAGGAGAGGGAGAGCAGTCTCAAATACATGACGAGGTCCTTGGCTTGTATGCCCGACGGTCAAGGTTCGTAATCGTAATTCCCTCCAGTATTCTGCTCTCTACATCTCACATTCCATTATAGGATACGCAACTGCCTCCGTCGAAGGTCGCATAGCAGTGGAGTACTTTGACCCATCCCCCGCCTCCCAAGACAAGAAATACGCATTCAAATGCCATCGCCAAACAATCGACGAAGTCGACCACGTCTGGCCTGTCAACTCGCTCGCCTTCCACCCCATCTACAACACCTTCGCCTCTGCCGGGCTCCGACGGGACCGTTTCCATCTGGACCACAAGGTCAAGAAACGCCTGAGGCAGTACCCGAAATATCCGGGTCCTGTGGCGGCTGTTGCGTTCAATTGCGACGGGACGAAGATTGCGGTAGGCGTTAGTTATACGTGGGATGAGGGCGAGGCGGGCTTGAAAGCGAACCCTGTTACGCCGTGGTTGGGTGTGAGGAAGGTCGGAGATGAGGTCAAGGTGGGTTTCCTTTCCTTTCCTTTTTATTTTCGATTGTCTTACAAACAAACATGTTCTGATCTTGTTTTTTCTTTCTCGCAGCCGAAATCATGGGCTGGTTGAACGCCTCATTCTCGCACTATTTTGCCCCTTGTTACTTATGTGCGCTCGGGTCGTGGTTCTGAAATGGAAAGGATGGTAGGCACGTCGCCTTGTATGTCTGTTGTACTCAGAAGCAATATGAATATGTATATAGGCTTTCTCAAGATTTTCTCCTTGGAATAAATCAAATCGGTGTGTCTTGCCTATATACACTACCTTCTGGCTTATCATCCCCAATCGCCAACTAAATCGTGCCTCTGACCTTGTCTCTGGACTTGGGACACTGGATGTACAAACCTCTCGTGATCTCGTCTGGTTGGTACTACTTTCCATATTTCAATCCTTTTTTTCTCTGCTCCACGAGAGGAGACATGGTACATCAAGGAAAATAAACAAGATATAGTTCTGCAGAAGTCTAAGGTTGTACACCATGACCAGATCACAGAGAAATACAAGAGAAATATGTCAGTAAGTAAGGGTTTGTTACCTCGAAGGCGAGCAAGCATGGAGCAAAGCTGTGCGCGTGCCTCCTCCTTACCACTGCTCTGCTTTCTGCTTCAATGCAGTTCCCCTACTCAGACGGCCAACTGCTGTTGTTTTCTCCTGAAAATTGCTGTCGTTAGAGCTTACAATTTGCCAGCAGAAATCCCGTTGCGCTTACAACAGTATTCGACTAAATGCCACCTACTGTACGTCGAATCACGTTCCTCAAGGTGACTTGCACGAAACGTCGCCGTCTGGCTGACACAAAGCCTTTCTGGTTTGCGCACATATATATAATGTCGTCGGGCTATTTATGATCTACACCACCCCACCTGTCCTTTCTTGAAACCCTCCCCAACTTCGCAATGATTTTATGTCTCGCACTTCTGACCTCTCCTCCCTGATTTCGCCTTTGGGTCAATTATATCAAGCTTAACTAGCGTCTTCTTCCCTGATTCTGTCTGCGCGACACTAGCTGGTTCTGTCTCCTCAGTGACCGATGTGTATTATCCTGGTGCGGTTCAATTCCTTAGGCGTGTTCGGTGTTTTGTCAAGCTGATTTCGATCTCTTCTTCTTTCTTCTTTTTTAGGTGATCCGGACTACTTGGAAGCGATATCCCATTGGGCCTCTTCGAGTACTGAACTCTCAGCTTGTGCCGTCGTGCCAGGCACGGCTGCTGACGTAGGAATTATTGTGAGCGTCCCCACAGCATCTCAGAATCCAAGCAAATGCTCAACATACCATCAGATCCAATTACTGGGTAATACCAGCACGCCCTTTGCATTAAGCTAACCACCCTTTCAAGTCATCCACTCACTCATCTCTTTACCCGTTTCATATATATCCAGGTCAAAAGCGGAGGCTACTCGTCAAACCCTGGTTTCTCATCCACAATAGGCGTCCACATTTGGTTGACGCGTCTCTCGGAGGTGACCTACGATCCAGCTTCACAAACGGTCGTCATCGGTGCAGGTCTGATCTGGGACGACGTTTATGCTGCACTCCAGCCTTTCAACGTCACCGTCGCTGGTGGTCGCACAACCGGCCAGGGTGTTGGCGGGCATATCCTCGGAGGGGGCTATTCGTACTTGACGAATCAGTACGGGCTCACTGTCGACACTGTTACCGCCTTTGAGCTTGTCAGGCCAGACGGACAAGTGGTTACTGTCACTCAAGCTTCGGATCCTGATTTGTTCTTTGCTTGAAGGTATGTTAGGCCTCGTTGCGCCGGTTTTCGGCCATGCTAATAGTCTTTTTCTAGGGAGGAGGAAACAACTTTGTCGGTTTAATCAGTTGCTTTTTTCCACTCCATTCCATACTTACATTTGTTACCTCAGGGAGTTGTTACTAGGTTCACCTTGCAGACATTCCCTCCAGGCCAAGTCTGGGTCAGTCGAGGCGTTTTTCATGATCCTGCTTGTCACTGAAATGTTTAGATAGGGCGGCTCAATTCAATTCGCAGCTTCTTCCGTTCCTAATGCGACTGCAGCATTATTAAATTTCAACGCGAATGTGGTTGATCCAAAAGCTTCCGTAGTCACCTCTTATAATTTCGCCCTTGGTGCACTTGAAGAAAGTTTCAGCGGTAACAGTTCATGCTTAAATGGCTCTTATACGCGGAGTTTTGTTACCTATAGGCCAGCATGTCTCAACTCCTTTTTTATGACAGCACTACCCCTCCAGACGGCATTTTCGACGAATTCCTCGCTATACCATATTCCACTAGGGATATCTCGACCAGAAGTTTCTTGTCTCTTGTTCAGGTAACCCCGATCAACAGTACATCAAATGAGCGGTACGTTCTCTTGCACATTGTGACTGTAGTGCAATAGTTTAGAGTGGTTCAGTTCTTTCATATACTCCGGAAATTTTGGAGATGCTTCTGTACGAAACTACGGTACGTCAGGCACTCCTTTCAACAACCTTTCTATCTCGTCTCATTCGAAATCAATTCCCAGTCCTGGGAACCGAGACTCGCTCGAAAGGGCGGTCTGGTTGTGTCATACACCGCTCAGCCGTCCCTTCCCAGTATGTATACCCACAACACCCAAACGACGGCATTCCCTCCCAATCGTTCACTCTCTCTCCAACCTTTCGATATCTATGCCGCTTGGACAGTGGAATCTTTCGATGAATATTACCACCAGGCTGTAAAGGCTAGCATGATACGGATATCTAACGCCGCCGTCGCTCTCGGACAGACTGCGCTGGTCGGTGCTCCTGTTGTACATCCCAACTACGCGATGTACGATACCCCGCTGGCGGATATGTATGGGGACAATCTTCCTGCTTTACGGAATCTCAAGTTTGCTGTGGATCCTCAGAATGTGATGCGACTTTCTGGGGGATTCAAATTTTGAGATGCCAGTGTAATGCCATTTCGAACAATGTATATATATCCCGACGACGTTCCTCAATCTTAATATACAAGCAGACTATCATTTGTAATTAGTAAGGACCTTTTTAAGAGACTACTTCATTTACTTTCTACTGAAGAAAAGTTATCATTGCTTTCTTCCGTTCCTTTTATTACTTATTACGGGGAAACCTTGAGCGTTTGTTTACGTCAAACAAACACGGATCTCTTACTCAGACGGCCAATTGCTCCTGCTTTCTCGTGATGGCTTATAACTTGCTGGCCCAAATTCAAACATTTCCAGTTATGCTTGCAATTGAACGCAACCTACGCATTTCGAAATTTCACGAATCACGTTGCGGGAGGTGGCTGACAGAAAACCTCGCCATCTGGCTGACACAAAGCTCTTTCTAGTTTGCGCACATGTATAAAACGGTGCTCAGTTAACGACCTATATTGCCCCCTGTTCCGCATCTAAACCCTCGTCCTTCTATCTTTCCCCTCCTTGAACTCCTCCCTCGAACAGCCCGAACTTCACAATGATCTTATGTCCAAGAAATCTCGCACTTCTGACCTTCCTCCCTGCACTCGCCTTGGGGTCGATTATATCAGACGTGACTGGCATTTTGCTCTCTGATGCTGTCTGCGCCCAAATAGCTGGTGCAGTCTCCTCTGATACTGCCGTGTATTATCCTGGTACGTTGCAGTTCCTCGAGGATGTTTCGGTCACGGTTTCTTGTCATGCTGATTTCGGCCTTTTCATTCTTCTCTTCCTTTTTTTAGGCGACCCGGACTACTTGGAAGCGATATCTCATTGGGCCATTACGAGCACTGAGCTCTCAGCGTGTGCCGTCGCTCCAGGTACGGCTGCTGACGTAGGAATTATTGTAAGCGTTTCCGAGAATACTACCGAGCAAGTGCTCAACGTTTACTTTTAATTAGCTCCAGATATTGGGTAGCACCAGTACGCCGTTTGCAGTGAGTCAACCCTTCCATCTTGTCACCCACTCACCCTCATCTCTTTGTTCGTTTCATGTTTATCCAGGTCAAAGGCGGAGGCTACGCGTCAAATCCGGGATTCTCATCCACAACAGGCGTCCACATTTCGCTGAAACGTTTCTCGGAGGTGACTTATGATCAAGCGTCGCAAACGGTCGTCGTCGGTGCAGGTCTGATCTGGGACGACGTCTACGCCGCACTTGAACCTTTCAATGTCAACGTCGTCGGTGGTCGCGTACCCGGTCTGGGTGTGGGTGGGCTTACCCTTGGAGGAGGCTATTCGTACTTGACAAATCAGTACGGGCTGACGGTTGATACTGTCACCGCGTTCGAGTTTGTCAGGACGGACGGACAAGTGGTTACTGTGACTCAAGCTTCGGATCCTGATTTGTTCTTTGGTTTGAAGGTATGTTCCGTGGTCTTGCTGATCCGTTTTCGACGCAGCTGATAGTCTTTTTTTCTTAATTTAGGGAGGAGGAAACAACTTTGTCAGTCTCATCAGTTATGTTTTTTTTTCGTTCCATTATGTCCTTACATTTGTTGCCTCAGGGGATTGTTACTAGGTTCACCTTGCAGACATTCCCTCAAGGCCAAGTCTGGGTCAGTTGTGGCGTGTTTTGCAATCCTTCTTGCCACTTAGACATTTACATAGGGTGGCCTGATTCGATTCACAGGATCTTCCATTCCTAATGTGTCTCAAGCCATAGCCAATTTTGACGCGAATGTGATCGACCCGAAAGCCGCCATACTCTCCTCTTATGATTACCTATTTGGTGAAGTAAGTCTCAATGGTTATAATTCAGACCGAAATGGGCTCTTAAAGATATGATCGTTTGTTATCTATAGCCTGGCGTTGCTCAGCTCCTTTTCTATGACGCCCCTACCCCTCCAGACGGCATTTTCGATGAATTCCTTGCTATACCCTATTCGAGTATGGATGTCTCGACCAGAAGTTTCTTGTCTATGGTGCAGGTATCACCAGCTAATGGTACCTCAAATACCCGGTACGTTCTCTTGTATGTTTTGACTGCCAAGTCCCTGAAGGTTAATTTTTTCCTAGTGCTATAATTCAGAGTGGTTCAGTTCTTTCATATACCACGGACATTTTGGATGTCGTTCTGAATGAAACTATGGTACGTCAAACACTGCTTTCATAAATTTACCTCACCTCATTCAAAATTATTTCACAGGCCTGGGCATCGAGAATTAGTGATGAGAATGGCGTGATTGTGTCATTCACCCTCCAGCCGTTCCTTCCCAATATCTATGCCCACAACGACCAAGCGACTGCATTCCCTCCCGATCGTTCACTCTCTCTCCGACCTTTCCACATCCATGCCGCTTGGATTCTCCCCACCTCCGATAACTATTTCCACGAGAATGCAAAGGCTAGCGTGGCACGGATATCGAACGTTGCTGTTGCTCTTGGACAGACTTCACTGCTCGGTGCCCCTGTTGTGCACCCCAACTATGCGATATATGATACCCCACTGGCGGATATGTATGGGGACAATCTTCCTGCTTTGCGGGCTCTCAAGGTTGCTGTGGATCCTGAGGATGTGATGGGCCTTGCTGGAGGATTCAAATTTTAAGATATAATAATGCATTTCGATAATGTACGAGTATATATGACGCTTCGACCTTAATTCACAAATCGACTATCATTCATAATCAGTAAGGTCATTTTTGTAAAGTTGTGATCACTTTCCTCTTCAATCCCTCTCTCAATTCCACGAAAACCTAAACCGTAGCTGTTTGCATCGAAGAAGGCAAACAAACACAGAGCGAAAGCCGTGATTGTTTCTTTTACTGACTCACTGAATAGCCAACTGCTGCTTTCTTCTGCCCTTTACTGCAAGCTATTGCCGCGGTGGCTTATAACTTGCTCGCTGAAATGCAAACATTACGCTTGCAATAGTAACGATGTTACTGCATATTTCTGAATTTTCGAATCTCAGCGAATCGCGTCGCCCAATTGCAAGGTGACTAATAGAAAACTCGCCGTCTGGCTGACGGAATGTTCTTTCTAGTTTGCGCACATGTATAAAGCGACATCCAGATAATAATGATCTATTTCACCTCCTGTCGTGCACCCTAAACCCTCCTTCTCTCTTCCTCTTTCTTCGGCCCCTCCCTCGAACAGCCTCGAATTTCACAAAGATCTTATGTCTAGGATATCTCGCACTTCTGACCTTCCTCCCTGCACTCGCCTTGGGGTTGATTATATCAGACGTGACTGGGATTCTGTTCTCTGATACTCTCTGCGCCCAAATAGCTGATGCTGTCTCCACAGCGACCGACGTGTTTTATATCGGTTAGGTTCAATTCTTTAAGCGTGCTTCAGTTCCTTGTCAAGCTGATTAATATTCCAACGTCTTCTCCTCTCTTCTCAGGTGACCCGGACTACTTGAAAGCGATATATCATTTGGCTATTTCGATCCACTCTCCAACCCTTCCTTTCCACTCACAATCACACGATCGCATTCCCTCCCGATCGTTCACTCTCTCTCCGACCTTTCCATATCCATGCCGCTTGGATTCGCGACACTTTCGATGACTTTTATCATGACTATGCAAGAGTATGCAAGACTACTTAGTGTGGCACGGATATCGAACGCTGCTGTTGCGTTTGGAGCCTAAGTACGCGATATATAATACCCCGCTGGGAGATATGTACGGGGACAATCTTCCTGCGTTGCAGGCTCTCAAGGCTGCTGTAGATCCTCAGGATATAATGGGCCTTGCTGGAGGATTCTAGAGCAGGGTTTGTTATGATATTGTTACTAACACCGAATAAATAACATGTAAATAACAGTGTTAATAACATATATCACATGGGAGGGGTCAGAACCTCATGTTAGATACTGTTAGATATTCCGGCCAGTAATAAAATATTTTTACTGGTATCGTATGATGAAGTTGGGGTCGCAACCGTCGCAAAGCAATTTTCTGGTCCATCTACTGCACAGAAAATGCTCTCCAATGAGCAGGAGCAGGCTTTGGTGGATGCCTGCAACCAATTCATCAAATCTGACGATCAAGCTCGTGTCCACGTACCTGCAACACCAACAACCACTGCCAACAATTCCACCCCGGCTGTTCAATCAGCTCCCACTCTCTTTGATCTTCTGAATACCGAAAACATCGAACCCAGCAGCGTTGATATCGAGGCCGTCGAAGAACAGCTGTTCAATCATCCGGACCCATACGATCTCGACGAAACCGAGCGCGTTGACGATGCTCTTCGGCGCGATCACACAGTTGTTCGGTCTTCGGACACGTTTGCCATCACAGAGTTCATCAAGCTTGAAGAGCCAGCCTTGAAGGAGCTCATTCTCAATGTTGATTCTCAGGGGCCTGGGGCACAGTCGTCAGTTGAGAAGAAAGGAGCAGAAAAGGAGATGACAGGTACACCGGGGGACTGGAGCATTGACTCTTTCTTCATGGGAGAGGCCGCCGAGGACTAACAAGCAGACGTTGGGCAGACGAGAGTGTTACCAACACGTTAGATATCCTTTTCTTACATTCTCACATGTGCGAGTTATTATTATGTAAGTTGTGACACGTGATTAAATAACCGTTAGTAACAAAGGATATCTAACCTCACAAAGATCGGCGGTATTTTCTAACATAACTCACACGGCAAAATAATATCTAACCCAGGCCTAGAGGATTCAAATTTTGAGATACGAGGCATTGGATGTATACGTCCTGACGCCGATGCTCCAAACATTCTTGACCTGCAAATTAACTATCGGGGATTCTTTTTACATCGAACAAGGCAGACATGGAGCGAAAGCTGTTGATATCGAAACTGTTCTCCTTTCTGCCTCGAGACAGTGTGTCCGAATCTGATGGGCACCTAACTCAACGACCTGTAATGTCTTTAGGGATTTGTCCCTGTAGGCGCATTCTGCCGCAAACAACAAGCACCTTGGATTCTCCTGCGGTTTGATAGAGACTACCTGATCTATACAACATTGGGAGTCAGGAAGGTGGGAGGGTCAGGTCATTCTACCCTGATAGGTAGCTGACACTGATTGAATTCGTCTGGCAGACATAAAATAAAACGACGTTCAATCGGTGATATCTCTTTCATATTACCCTCGCACGTATTCTTCCCTGAACTGCTTTCTCCGAGTCAGCTTCAGCTTTGGGAATGATCTTTTGGGTAGGATATCTCGCATTCCTGGCCTCCATCCTTGCACTCGTCTTTGGGTCATTTATATCAGACGTGACTGCCGTTTTTTTCCCCGATGCCGTCTGCGCCCAAATAGCTGGTGCTGTCTCTAGTGCGACTGATATTCACTACCCTGGTATTATTCAATTTAAACTAGGCGTGTTTTGAATTTCTTGTCCAGCTAATGGAAAGGTTTATTTTTTCGTCTCATGTGACCCGAACTATGTCGAAGCGATATCCCATTGGGCTTCTTCGAGCACCCAGCTTTCCGCTTACGCTGTCGTGCCAGGCACAACTGTCGACGTAGGAATTACTGTGAGCACCCCCCATATTATATATGGTAAAATGTCTAGAATTGCTCAACGTTTACTTTTACTTTCAATTAGTGGGTACGACTAACACTCTGTTTGCAGTAGGCCAACCAGCCTTCCAAGTTGCCCACTCGGTCATCTCCTTGCCAAAGGCGGAGGCCACGCGTCAAATCCAGGATTCTCGTCAACACCTGGCGTCCACACATTTGAATGAAGCATTTCTCTGAAGTGACCTACAACCAAACTTCACAAATAACTGTCATTGGTGCAGGTCTTATATGGGACGACGTCTACGCTGCACTTGAGCCTTTCAATGTTGACGTCATGGGCGGTCGCATAACCAGTGTCGGCGTTGGTGAGCTGACCCTTGGAGGGGGCTATTCGTGGTTGACAAATCAGTATGGGCTGACCATTGACACGGTCACTGTATTTGAGCTTGTTAAACCGGATGGTCATGTGGTTGCTGTCACTCAAGCTTCGAGTCCTGCTCTATTCTTTGGCTTGAAGGTATGTTCCGTGCCGTTAAGCTGTTTTTGCCTAAGCTGATAGTCGTTTTTTTTAATAGGGAGGAGGAAACAACTTTGTCAGTTTGATCATTTATGTGTTTCCTTTCGTCCACTACATACTTATATCTGCTGCATTAGGGGATTGTCACTAGGTTCACCTTGCTCACAGTCAAGTTTGGGTCTGTTCCAGCCCCCCTGTGCAATGGCTTTTGACACTTAATCAAATTCTATATGGAGTGGTTTAATCACATTCATAGATCCCTTCATTCCTGATGTAGCCAAAGCCGTAGCAAATTTCAACGAGAATGTACTGGACCCCAAGGCTTCGATGCTCATCTTTTTCAACTTCGCGGCTGGTCAAGCAAGTTTCAGACGTTGTTAATCCATATATA
The DNA here is from genome assembly GCA_015501075.1 of Gymnopilus junonius. Taxonomy (NCBI): domain Eukaryota; kingdom Fungi; phylum Basidiomycota; class Agaricomycetes; order Agaricales; family Galerinaceae; genus Gymnopilus; species Gymnopilus junonius. Next base: position 17,399 of record JADNYJ010000052.1, on the reverse strand, counting down.
AACGGGCTCTTAACGTTTCGTCTATTAGCTAGCCTATCATTACTCAGCTCCTTTTCTATGATGGCCCTACTCCTCCAGAAGGCATCTTCGATGAATTTGTTGCTATACCCATCTAATAAAGGGTGTTTTGACCCGAAGTTTCTTATCTCTTGTTAAGGCGACTTCTAATTCTACAGGTATGTTTTGCTTTTCACGGTGTGTTTTTTCTTTCTAAATCGAAGTCGAAATTTCTCTCAGTTCTATATTTAACACTGCTTCAGTTCTTTCGTAAACCCCTGAGCTTATGGACGTTGTTCTGAACGAAACTGTCGTATGTCAAACACTGTTTCTAAAGCCTTTGTGTAATTTCTCATACCTCTTTCAAAATCGACTTGCAGTTCTGGGGAACAAGGCTCAGTCTACGTATTTATGTTATACGCCATCGAACCGTTCCTTCCTAATATCTATACCCACAACGCACAAATGACCGCATTCCCTCCCGTTCGTTCGCTCGGTTTCCTACCCTTAAACATCTACTTTGCTTGGACCCTCGACGCTTTCGACAACGACTTTCACCAGGCTGCGAAGGCTAGTGCGGCGCAGGTGCGCAGTGCTGCTGTTACCCTTTTTCAGTCTTCTTTGGTCGGTGCACCCGTATATTCCAACTACGCGGCATATGATACCCTGCTGGTAGATATGTATGGGAGCAATCTCCCTGCTTTACAGAATCTCAAGGTTGCTGTGGACCCCCAGAATGTGATGGGTCTCGCTGGGGGTTTCAAATTTTAAGATACATCAATTGCTTAAATGTATACATCTTGGCCCGTTCTCTTACTGCTGAACAAAGGTTTTAATCTCTTTTCTTTCATTGCAGATTTCCCTGTAAAAGAAAAAGATCAGGCGTTTGTTTTTCGTCGAACAAGGCAAATATGGAAATTTGAGATGTCAACCCTAAATACTGCTCTGCTTTCCGCCTCGACGCAGCCTCCCCTACTCAGACGGACGCCTCACTCGACGTCTAGTATTGAAAGATTCAACACGGACCTATTCCTATAGACAGGTTCTGACACAAATAACGATTACTTGGAATCTCATGCGGACATGTTTTGGTGCTTAATTTTTTTGCGGTCAAAATCGTAGGCTGGTTGAGGGCGTCCGACTCACTCATTATTTCGTTCTCTTGCTGTCGTGGCTCGGATGGTAGGCATGTCGCCTTGTCTGTTCAAGTACTCAAAAGTAATATGTATTTACAGAATTCTCAAGAATCTCCTTGGAATAAATCAAGCTATAATATGACCAGCTACCTACTGCCGTTATCATAATCATTATAGTGGCAATCGATAATTACAGCTGCCGTGACGTCGGTATTTCACTTCTTGTCCTTCTGCACAATATGCGAAGTGGAGTACGTGAGTACTCATAATGCATAATGGGTGATAATGGAAGAGCCTGACGGGCGTTACATCGCTACAAAATTGACAGGCTGTGGGAGGATGATATCAGTATTTTAGCGTCTTGGCGATCTCATTTATTCCACCTGTTCATGTAAACCCTTAAACGCCTGCTCGTTAAAAGCCTTTTTTGACAACCTCGCTCGTATTTTCGAGGCCGCCTGCCTGTCTATGGGCCGAATTGTAAGACAGATTCTCTGTTACTATTAAGAAAAAAAACAGGTGAAAGCCTGAGGAAGAGCAACATGCCACTCTTGCGGGTGTGACCGCTTTATAGATGACGAATACTGCTGACGCTGTGCCATATGCACTGGTATGCACTGGTCTACCCTCGACTATCGCTGACAGTATGAATGTCCAATGGATCAAAAAAAAAACGATCGCTTCGCATCACGAGGCGTCGAGACTTGATTAAATCCATTTTGTTTGTTTCTTTACAATTGCATCCGGGAATGTCCAACTTCTCAGAATTCCGCGTTCGATGATGCTTATACATCGCGTCGTTTCATGTTAACGGCGCCCGAGGTGGCTCACAGGATTGGCGGACACTAGCTGACACTTTTTTTCGCTCCGGTACCTATTGCGCGGACTAGGAAGCGAAGGAATAAAACGATGTTCAATCGGTAATCTGCCTAGCAGCCCTGAATCCTCCTTCCTTTCTCTTTCTCCTCCTTGAATTTCTGTCTCGACCTCGAGAATGGTCTCAAGGGCAGGATATTTCGCATTTCTGGCCTCCATACCAGCCCTCGCCTTTGGGTCGATTATATCAGACGTGACAGGCGTCCTCTTCCCCAATGCTGTTTGTGCCCAAATAGCTGGTGCCATCTCTGGTGCGAGCGACGTGTATTATCCTGGTACGATATAACTTGAACCAAGCATATTTTGATTCGTTGTCGAGCTCATGGCAACGTTTTCTTTTTGTCCTCATAGGTGACCCGGAATATGTAAAAGCGGTATCCCATTGGGCTTCTTCGAGCTCTCAGCTTTCTGCTTGTGCAGTCGTTCCAGGCACGGCTGTTGATGTAGGAATTACTGTGAGAACTTCCCTGAATTCTACTGCAGAATTTCGAGCGAAAGTTCAACATTTGTTTTAAATTAGCTCCAAATATTGGGTAGCACCAACACACCCTTTGCAGTGAGCAACCCTCCGTCTTCCGAGTCGGCCCACCCTTTTACCTCCTTGCTTGTTTCATCTTTGTCCAGGTCAAAGGCGGAGGCCACGCGTCAAACCCGGGATTCTCGTCAACACCTGGCATCCACATTTGGATGATCCGTTTCGCTGAAGTGACGTATAATCAAGCTTCACAAACGGCTGTCATTGGTGCAGGTCTGATCTGGGACGATGTCTATGCAGCACTTGAGCCTTATAACGTCAATGTCGTGGGCGGTCGTGTAACCGGTGTGGGTGTTGGGGGATTTACCCTTGGAGGAGGTGCGTAGTTCTTTACGCTATGCGATTTGATCATTCGACCGGAATTGAGATGAACTCCGGATTTATGTTGCAGGCTATTCGTGGTTGACGAATCAGTATGGGCTGACTATTGACACTGTCACCGCTTTTGAGCTTGTCAGACCGAACGGACAAGTCGTTACTGTCACGGAAGCTTCTGACCCAACATTGTTCTTTGGCTTGAAGGTATGCCATGTCTTGAGGAGCTATTTTGACCAAGCTGATATTCATTAAATTCGTTTATTTAGGGAGGAGGAAATAACTTTGTCAGTGGAATATATTGTTAATCCGTTCCACACTCACATCTGCTGCCACAGGGGATTGTTACTCGGTTCACCTTACGAACATTCCCTCAAGGCCAAGTCTGGGTCAGTTGTGCAACATCTTTTGCAATATTGAAACAACTGTCGCTTATGATCTACATAGGGTGGCTTGATTACATTCGTAGCTCCTTTCATCCCTGATGTGGCCAAAGCCACAGCAAATTTCGGCGCGAATGTCGTTGACCCAAAGGCTTCCATAATCACCACCTACAATTTCTTGCTTGGTGAAGTAAGTCGTAAATCAAACGCACACAGACCCTTCTTAAAGACGGTCATTAGCCTGGTATTTCTCAACTCCTTTTCTACGATGGGCCTACCCCTCCAGATGGCATCTTCGATGAATTCCTCGCCATACCCTATTTCACAAAGGATGTATCGACCAGAAGTTTCTCGTCTCTTGTTCAATCTTCACCTGCTAATGCTACAGCCAATAACCGGTACGTTTAGCTGATTCCAAAGCCCTTTCCATGAAAGGCTGAAATTCGTTTTAGCGCTATATTTAATACCGCTTCAGTCCTTTCATATACCCCCGAACTTTTGGATGTTGTTCTGAACGAAACTATCGTACGTCGAGTACTGTTCTGGGCCATTTTCAACTCCCTCTCACTTCATTTACTCATAGTTCTGGGGAACGAGACTCAGTCTGGCGAGTGGCGTATTCATCTCATACGATGTCGAACCGTTCCTTGCCAATATATATACCCACAATGCACAAACGACCGCATTCCCTCCCGTTCGTTCTCAAGGTCTCTTGCCTTTCAACATCTACTACGCTTGGACCCTCGACGTTTTCGACGACGATTTCCACCAAGCTGCAAAGGCCAGCGCAGCGCAGGTACTTAATGCTGCTCTTTCTCTTGGTCAAACCTCGTTGGTTGGAGCACCTATATATCCCAACTATGCGATATTTGATACCCCCCTGGAAGATATGTATGGGAGCAATCTCCCTGCTTTGCGGAATCTCAAGGCTGCTGTGGACCCCCAGAATGTTATGGGTCTTGCTGGGGGATTCAAATTTTGATATATATATGTCTAATATAAACATCTTGGTGCTATACCGTTAATTACAATCTATTGCAGCCTTCCAACTTACCAATGGAAGAAAAGCTTGATTCCATATAAGGGATAAAGATAGGGGCATTTGTTTACATTGACAACACGGAACGGCCACGGTGACGTCGACACATTGCGCCTCCATTGCAGCCTCCGTACCACTCTGCTTCTGCCTCAATGCAATCTATCCTACTCAGACAGACGCCTAGCGTAACGCATAGGATGGTTCTGCATGATTTAACGCGGTCCTATTCGTGCAGACACGTCCTGGCACGAACTGCAAGCACCCCATTTCGAAGACACCATACTGTTGTCCAGTCAATCACTCGTTTAAATTTCGTTTCCGCTTCACGAAGAACACTTGTAAGGCCAGACGCCAGGACTTATACAACGTTTCAAGCGGCAAATATCGTGTATTCCGACCCCAACCGATCCGACCTTTTCTATCACCTCATGTACGCTCCGTCAGCTTCGTCCCAAGAACAGCCCATCTTTGCACTATCGTTCCTTGAAGTAGCTCCTCCAGACTTGGACTCACCTGCAGTTATTGGATGGTTGCCTGCCCAAACCTATCTGACCGATGTGCCTCAGACACCTGAGGAGCAGACTCGCAGTCAAGAACCAACGTTGGAAGATTTCGTTCCTAACCGTATGTATTGCCATTGTGTTTCCTGACTTACAGACTAACTTCTCCTTGTTAACCTATCCGGATTAACAGCGAAATTTGTGGAAGCACTGCAAGATACTGTCAGGCATGTGTTAAAAGAAGGTCTGGATGAGATTTGGGAAAATGGTGCAAAACAGATTCAGGCTGGTTGGATGCATATCAACGGTGAGTCTGCCGGACGAACCTGTCATTATAATGACCTTACTGAGGAATACTGCCTAGATCAGAGAAATATCCCTGCCCTTGGCCGCGTCGGAGACCCAGATGATATCATTGGTTCTGTCCTTGTCGAGGATAGCAAGGTATTTTGAGTCCTCCCTTCCATTTCATGTCATTTACAGTCCTTTTCCTAAAGATCAAGGCCGAAACATATCAGCCTATGCCATCCTATCGCCTTTGCACGTCCGATGGTATACTTCAGTTGACGCCTGGACTTGCCAAACATCTTCGTGAAAATTTACTGCAACAGACGAAAGAAAGTGCAGGGGCTGCCAGTGCCAAAGACTCAGAGGAAGAAACTAAAATAAAAAGAGATCAATAGTAAGTCATGGCTAAAATCACATGTATTTCTTTCTTCCAAATCTGGTCTCTGCATATAGGATTAGATCTATCTTTTTAAAACCTCGTCTACACAGGCCAACCATGAGCCCCTTTTCTATGTCGACAGGCCCCATACATTACGAGCATGCAAATGGTATTCTTTTGCACAAATTTTTCTTTCCAGAAACGTGTAGCACAAGATAGTCCGCTGGTTGGTGTTGATGTTGCTGGACCACCATTACATCACATTTTCCTACTCGCCTGACTGACAGAAAGGCCTTCACTTCCCAACGCCAAGCACGCTTTCAACCCCATAGTGAAATTATGTCGCTTTATTAGAACCAGCTTACTATTCTGGGGAACGAGACTATCTGGCGAGTGACATATTCCTCTCAAAGGAGGTCGAGCCAAGTCTACTCAACATCTGTATCACAGTGCGCAAACAATCGCGCTTCCTGCATATTTTATTGGCCAAACTAGGCAATATTTAATGCACTGCTGGTAGATATGTACGAAGACAATCCCTCAGCTTTGTGGAATTCTGATGTGGATCCCAGAATATGATGGGTTCTGATTTTTGGAGTTCCATATTTTGTGAGATATATAATTTTATCTGAATGTACAGTTGCATTCTTTCTGCAACTGAAAAATCGCTTAACTCAACTTGGTGAATCAGGATCACTACAGTGGGAAAAAGTACGGGCGTTTGTTGACAAGGCAAACACTGAATGAAAGCCGTGACTTTGGAACAATTGCGGCGTCTATATGACTCTGTCTTTTGCCTCCATGCAGTCTCTCATTCTCAGACGAACGCCAAGCTCGATACCTAGTATTGTCCTGAGAGGTTTAACGCGGTCCTATTCCGGCAGACCCGTCCTAACACGAACCAAATATTCCCCATTTCGAAGATATCATATTACTTTCCCATTTCATCTATTAAATACCCTTTCTACCTCTCAAACAACACCCATAAGGCCAAACTCGAGGACATATACGACAACGACGCCAGTGAACATTGTATATGCAGTCCCTGAACGATCTGACCTCTTCTACCATGTCAGGTTTATTGTCACACCGACATCGCATGAACAGGCTGTTTTTGCATTCTCATTTCTTGACGTGCCACCTCCCGACGTGGATTCTCCTGTGGTGATTGGATGTTTACCCGCGCAGAGCTATATAACCGAGAATCCTGAAGAAAAGGACACGCCCGGCGACGAACTGACGCTGGAGGACTTCGTTCCTAATCGTACGCATTGTCATTTTTATTTCCTAACTTACTAGCTAATCGAGTTTCTCCTCACTGCCTGTTCAATCCTACAGCAAACTTTGTGGAAGTATTGCATGATACTGTCAAGCATGTGTTAAAGGAAGGTCTGGATGAATTTTGGGAAAGTGGTGCAAGAAACTTTCAAGCAGGTTGGATGCATATTTATGGTGAGCGCTTACCATACGACAAAACTGGCTGGACTGTTATTGTAATTAGCTTACTGACAAGAGTGCTTCGTAGACCAAAGAAAGACCTCCGATCTTGGCCATGTTGGAAGCCCAGACGATATCATCGGACAGTCCTTGTCGAAGATGGAAAGGTGCTTTGTCTTTTCTTCTACAGTCCATGGCGATTAATTAAATTTCCCCTGCGAAGATCAAGGCCGAAACCTATCAACCTATGCCATCTTATCGCGTTTGCACCTCCGATGGTATACTACAGCTGACACCTGGACTTGCCAAAAAACTTTGCTCGAATATACAAAAGATAACCAGGATCAGTGGCGTGAGCTTGACGATGAATCAAACATAGTAATAAAACAAGTTGAATAAAAGGTTGTAGCTCAAATTACACTCACAGTAACCAATGAAATTTCTCTCCAAAGATCTAGCTCCTGCATTTACTTAGATCTAGACCTATCTTTTTCAAAAGCTCATCTAAAATGGAGTAGTTATATAGCCTTTACAATCATGAAGTGGTCAATTTATATTATTCTTTTAAATAGGCAGTGAGATGCAAGATGTCTCTGGTCAATGGTTTACTCAACTGGTGCAATACCTTTCATGTTAGGAATTCTCATATGTCTTCATTATTCTGCTACCAATTTGTCGCGCAAGATACAGTACAATTGTCGACCAGAGCATCACAAAAAAGATACATTTAGCTCTGATTCTCGGCTTACCCCTTTAAAGACGTGCTGAAATATTTAATGCGCTCTTTTTGATCGCAATCGCGTCCTTCACAGACTCTTCTAAAACCTTCAAAATTGTGCGGATATCTCTTCCCTCTTCGCCCACAACGCTCCATCCCATATGACCAATCCTGATATACCGGTCCTTAATCTCTGCCACCAGCCACCAGCCATAACAATGTTGCGCTTGCCAACCTGAGCTAGCACATCCGCCGCAGCAAGGGGTACACCTGGGATGTCGGGGACATATAGCGCCGTCATGCCGTGTGCACGCCCTTTGGGCTCCCTGGCGACCTGGGTCATCCCAAGAGACTCTGCAGTGCGCTTGACCAGATCACTAGCAGCTGTGTGCATAGCAAGCCGTGTAGAGAGTGAGATGGGGCCTTGTGTAATTTCGCGCAGTGAGGCGTGATATGCCCGTACGAGGTTGACAGCTGGTGTGCCGAAGTAGGCTGGTTTGTTTTGGTCGTATGCTCGCATGATTGGGAGCCATCTGTGAGAAAGAAAAGAAAGAGAAAGGTAATTAGAACTGATGGGAGTGAAAAAGACTCGTTTCATTACGAAAGGTTTTCCCCAAAACGGAACGCCGTCCATATTGAAAAATGCAATTAAAACAATTCTGGAAGTTTGACACTCACTTTTCCCAACTTGAATAATATGAGCCGCTCTTAATACCTCGTTTTATTCTTTCTTCGAGGACGTTGATTGTTCGTTGGCTGGCTACAAGGATGCTCAACCCAGGAGGACCACCAAGGCCTTTCTGGCTGGCAGAAAGTACGACATCGAGACCCCATGCATCCATTTGAATATCCTCAGAAGCAAGAGAGCACACTGCATCAAGAACGACCAGCGTTCCGGGGCTAATGCGCTGCGCGCATGCTGCAATTGCTTGTGCGTCTGAGAGTACGCCAGTAGAGGTGTCCACATGAGTGATGGTGACCAACTTGTATGGCCTGCCTGTGCCTGTCTCCGTGGCTTTTCGCAGTGCTTTTTCTACCTCACTTATTGGGACTGTACCACCCAAGGCAGATTTGAGGATGTCTACTTCAGCACCGTAAGTCTGAAGACTAAAATTTTACGGGGGACTAAATCAGATTTTAGACTGAGACAGTTAAGCAGGGACTTACCAGTCTTTGAAGCCGTCTCCAAAATAGCCAGTGCTCAATACCAACACACGGTCACCTGTCTCGACGAGATTGGCACCAACTTGGTCCCATCCAAACGTGCCACTACCAGCGAGAATGAAAGGAATTGATGAAGAGCCTGTCTGTACGACTTCTCTGGTGCGGAGCTGTGTTAGCGCCAAAAAGGTCATTTTAAATAAGAACTAAAGCTGACCTAGTCATATCCAGAGACTCCTGGAATATCTTAACAAACTCTGGGGAGACATGAGAGAGCGTTGGAAGAGCTAGAGCATTCTGGACGTTAGGAGACAGTTCTATTGGACCAGGAATGCTAATAAAAGGTATTAGCCTGTATACTGGAGAAGAATGGACTCAATTACGCACGCTAAGAGCTTTTTAACCGTTGAAGAATACATTTGTCAACTAGACGAAAGAACGACGAGTTGGTAGCAAAGAGTGTAGGTTCAAGGTCCTGGGGAAATCCAGAGTTTATTGGTAGATCCTTGTTGTTGACAGGTGGTATAACTTCCGTGTAGCTCGCTGACTTGAACCTTGCGGACGACCTTGTCAGTCTCGTAAAGAAAACCTATTTGCCGAAGATAATAATAGGATTCGGTGTGGGTTGCTCTGCGACTTGCCGGAAGGTCCAAAGAAGGTCAATGCAGGCCGGGTGCTTCCTAAGGCTCTCAAACGACTATGAACCGTCGGAACAAATGCAACATTTCCGTTGACGACGGCATTGACTGCGTCAGCGATGAGTAAGGCGGCGGAATCGCTACAATTGTCGGAATAATGTCCTGGATGGCGGAGGTCATGAGAGGATGTGTCCGTGCACGGGATCACTCCATCAATTCCGCCGATGTCCGAATCGGAACAACTGCAAGGCACGGCATTGTGGGGTTGCTCAGAGCAAATTTCCAGTGCCTGTTTAGACTATATTATGATTTATCTTGTATTATTACTCTTTGGAGGGTCTGGTTCTCTCGCTTCTACCTCGTGTGTCCCAATTCGAAATTAGTGTCCAATTTTTCGAGCATATGACCAAGTAACATTTAAATTTCACTGTAACTTGGGAAAATGCCTCCAAGAAGGGACCATAATACCGAACTTTGTTTTATTTGCGCCTAAAAGCTTATGTCAAAGTGTCTAGCACTTGCCAGAGCCAATGCCACTTTTTTTTCTTTTTATTATGATAAGTATCCTCCGAACGACATAAGTAGTAGTGATGTGCAGGCGTACTGATTCCCATCTGAATTCGATACGTGAAATATGGTGTAGTGGTCTGTTCCCAATACTTGTTCTTTTCAACTTGGGACTCACTATCTGAAATTTAACGAGACAATCTTACTTGCTCATGGGGTGGCGGTGAATTACACTGATAGTCCTACACGTCTATTCGGCAATAGGAGCAGCCCAGAAACCTTGTCATGCGACACTACATGTTACTGCCACCTGATGGCTCCTGCAATGTCAAAACTTGGAGCGGGAAAATAGTATTTTTGGCATGAGGAGACGGTCTCCCTAAAGAAGTCTACGTCCCCGTATCCTGGCAAATTATTCAAATGATCGAGGACAGTAAAAATGGGAAATCAAGTTTTGAGCAAATGTTTTCGAGCATTCGGTACTAGAGGTTGTCTGCAAGGTTTGACCAGAGGATTCTGCGTCTTCTGATTGGCTTGGGGCGGTGGGGCTTCGACTTATATGGGAATTCCTTAGGAATAATCCAACTTGCAGATAACCTCTACTGTAGACCCACCGGTCGTGACACAATGCCAGTCCTTGAAGTTTGAAGTTTAAAAATCATTTTTGTAACATTTTTCTCCTCTAAGCTAACAAAAATAAAAGGCACCATTTGAAAGTCCATTTGCATGTCCACTAATCATGAGAGAATGATTGCAATAAATCGGCCAACTCGGTGCTAAGCAGGCAGCTGCCGAGAATTAGATGAAGAAATCCATAAATAGAAATTACTTCCAAGAATAGACACGTCAAATACTACCAACTATTTTTGTTCGCGGCTACATTCCCGGACCGGATTCCTTCCAAGTCCGGATTGACATGGAAAATGGTCTCATGAATTCGTTTCAAATATACCTAAAATACAATCTATGTCATCAATCCTGCCCGAAGGGAAATACCTGAGTGCACGTCCCTGGCGAAACCCCGTTAAGGGAGTCGAAGAGGAAGTTTAAGTTGATATTCAAAGCCTGGCGCAAGACGCCGGTAGGGTTCGGATACAGCCCTGCCACTGTCTGAGTCACGAAGTTCGAATAGAGCAAACAGAACGTGCTGAAATTAGCCGACGTCGGGTCTGGTGTGAATGTGTTAACGCCATTCACATTACTGCCTGGAAGAAGAGGGTGGGCCCCAGCGACCACGTCGATGCCGGCTACGCTTTGGGGACCGTTCGCCCTGAAAAATCCATCAGGCATGCGCATGTCTTGGAAGAATCCTCGAGCGGTGACCATGTCGAGCTGGCCATCGTTTTGTCGACCGTCAACGAAGAAATTGATGGGGAACACGGACTCTGCATAGGCAGTGAAGTACCGCGGCGCGACAAACGAGAAAGTGGGGTTGGTTGCGATAGACTGGGAGATACGCTGGAACCTGAGCTCTCCAGCGACTGTTAAGTTATAGTTGCCACCTCCGAATTTATTGCTGAACTCGACAAACTGATTGATAGGGGAGGAGAGTATTGATGAATACCATACCATGAAGACATGTTCTCGAAGTTCGTACCTGATCAAAGAGCGTTTCGTTGAAGTCATGGTTGTCTCCAAAGAAGAAATCGGCTACGCAGAACAGGTTTATAAATCGTTACGGTGACCAGCGTCAAAAAGTCAACTCACCACGGGTCATACTAGTGTCTCCCTCAAATACAGCATGTGTATTGAGACCTCCTACGATAGCAGGTGCAGGTGGGGCTTGTCCGGTTGCCGATGTCTTCTGTCCGATACTCAGCAAATTGGTAACCACATTTCCATCCACGAGGAAGGCAGCGTAGACGATAAATCTGGCCAAGCTGTTGTCCATGTTAAATCCTATTATCATTTATCAGCCCCCGAAAATGGGTCAGTCAACTCAATGTACCCTCTTGTACAGCGGTAACAATCTGGTCCGGAGTGGCAATACCGTTCCGGGGGAGCCACTATCCACCGACAGGAAAATATCAGTTGGTTGGAGGTTTCAATGAACAGTAAAATCAGATCAACGTACCCCATGAGATGCAAGAGTATTCAAACCAGGACAAGGACCACGAATGTCACCTGGAGCCTGAGGCTTCCAAGGGTGGGCAGCATCGTTGACTAGCTTGGTCGACGTATCATTTTGAGGCCCCGGGGGTTAGGCGGGGACGTAAATGCCAAAGTTGGAAGAATGTCATCCAGCTGCTCTCTGGTGAGTCCGGCGAGCGATAAGTGGGCTGGAAACGCACTCGCAGTGCTCCAGAGGCACAAGAGTTGGAGAGCAGAAAATATAGCAGTCCTCAGCATACCTAAGAGGGTCGGCCGTAGTGTTTTCGGAATGGGAACCCTGGAGTGTCTCGGAATAACAGAGGCCTTTTATACATTCAATCCATACACGAGGTGATGCCCCAGTGCCAATGAGGTGTTCGAGATTCGATGTAGGGCATATTCCGGTACACATCCATAGGGTAATTTTGATTAATATCAGCTTATTTCCAGTTCTATATCCGCAGGCTGCTGGCACCTGGTTCTCTGGGCGTAATATCCACAAAATAACGAGAACAGTGCAGGCGATCCCACGCAGACTTTTCTGCCAATCACAAGGCCCATGCTTGTGGGAAGACAAAACCTGAGAAAGCCAATCTGCAAAACCTTGCAAATCACGTCAATGTGGAGAAGATCATGTCGGTGACTCGACAAGAGGGACTAAGCAAATCCTTGCATGGCAAACAATTCTCCTAAGACCGATAAGAGATAATCACTGACGGGGTGCCTGAATCCCTTCCCTACAATAAGTGATTTAGATCGCATATAAAAATAAAGCATACCTGCCCTAATACCAGATGAATAGGTACTCTAAAATTAAGAGAAGAAAGATCTCAGGCCTATCACTGGGAGCTGGTGTATTGTCCTTCCAAGGCTTGTATAGACCTTCCCGAGCGCCCGAATTTTGGACATCTGGTCCTTCACCGCCATGTAATTCTTTACCATTTCATCATGCAGGCCTCTCTACCCAACACACTTTAGACACTGCAGGGCTGAAATCTGGTTTAGGGAAAGCCATTCTGAGTGTTCCGGAGACCTGAAAATAATTTGGAGTGACGAGGCGGTGAATGCTTGAGACCCATTTCGGCCATGTCGGGGCTTGCAGAACACGAAGAACGAACATGCCTGCCCGCAGCTATTACCTAACCTTGCCTGTGTGGTTCGACTTTGTACGACAGTAATACGAGTCGAGATCCCTCCATCAGAGAAGGTGAATGGCCCAGAATGACACCTATTTCGTGGTGGAAGGAGACAAACATGTGGATGCAGGGAGATATCCGGAGTGACAAAATCTATCTGGATCTGAGGATTTCTTCCGAAAAGTCGATTCCTTCTTGGTGGGGTGATTAATACCTGGAAGAACAGAATTTGGATGGACTGCCTAACCGGTAAACCGTTGGCAGGACTGGTCGGACATGCAGTCAATTATAGCAGCACACAATTGCTTGATGTCTTGCGCTGAAAGACGTTTCAAAGACGTCTACCGTACAGTTCCTGAGAAGAATCCCACTCGCTCGAGTAATTAACCTATGGACTCGATGAAAGCCCTGTGGCACGTCCTTTCCTTCAAAGTTTGGTTGCGCTAAGGCGAATAGTGAAGGGTAATGAAGGAAGACCTGGTACTTTCATAACCTCCTGTACCGAGGACCGGAAGAAGCTTGTTCCTAAACCCTCCATGCACTGAAGTAGTTGGTGGTGGTACCAGTGACAGCTCCATCTATTCGCTTCTAGACAAATAAATATTCGTTCAAAGTCTGTGTTCCTTGAATAGACTCGGAGGGCATGTTCGTGTCCGGGACAGCTTTGGGACTTCATGACTGAAGTTATGACCGTGACGGAACAAAACAATAGATTTGGCACTTGGACGAGAAAAAAGATGAATAAATTCGGGACCTGGGCTCAATGATTTTGGTTGCGTTCTCCCTAGATATTAGGAAATTCACCGGAGGCGTAGATGTTGGAGTCGGGCTTCCATCATGCCATTACGTAAAAATTGTAAATGCTGTTGACTGCGATGATCGCCTTCAATTCTTTCGTTCTTCAGACACTTATTCAATCTAGCTTTCTAGAGATCAAAAGGGCCTCCCATTTCCTCCAAGCTGCAGGTTAGTGTCAAATGAACTTTACCTACGAAATAAATCGAATAATGTGCTTACTTTGAACAACTCAGACATGATGGGATGTACTATAGTAATGCAAGTCCGAGTCTATCGAACTATGTTTCACCTCATATCTCTCAGCTTCATTAAGATGTGAAAGGCCGCTCTGAGTATCTCTATGCAGAAATAAATTGCTGAAGATGCTCGAGAAGATGCTCGAGAGCATCTCAAGCGAGATTTTTGTCTATCCTGCCGAGGGACCAATTTTTCAACAGTCTCTACCCACTTGATCCAAAGATAATAGACGGCGTATTTGAAGAGCTCGCGTCATATATGGATGGCACATGGGTCAACCTTTCAGCTGGTGCTAAAGGAAGGGATGAACCCTCACTCATTGCTGGTTTTGTTGTTTTGCCGCTGGAAACACTTGGTTTCTATTCAACTATGGAAATCCGTATTTCTCGTGTCATTACTACCCCTTCATGCAAGCTTAGTGGAGAGCTTCTGTGCAAGTATCTTACGGACCCCTCTGCTGCAAAATGGATTATCGGCTTCAAGTGTAAAGGTACCTGACTGTCAAAGCCTTAAATATCATACACGCGGGGATCATGCGTGGTAGAGGTACGATGGCGTGGGTGGTATTCGCTCCACAGTCGACGGTATCACAGTCGGAACTAAAAGCGAATTATCTAGTCCCTTCTGCCACGATATATGGTAAAGCGGTAATTCTTCACCAACTCGAGCACGGCAACGTACCATCCAAGAAAGATGATAAGTTGCCCAAGGTCCAACCAAGGTATGCTGATACCTTGCACTAGAAAAGAAGTATGTCAAATATTCTAGATCTTTTGTGCTACATTATTGACCAATATCACTACTAGATTTTTCGAGACATTAGTTTTGATTGCACGCCTGATGGGTCTATAACGGTGTGTTTCTTCTTTTCTTTCAAGTTCTTGCTAATGATTGATTCTAACTGATTCACAATAAGGGTACACCTCCTTATATGGGCGGGGAACTTCTCTCTTTCTTGCCCTGTATTGGCGAGCGCGTAGTCTGCTATGACGCTGTTCAGGACCTCGAGTCATTTTTCTGGGTCCTTCTTCACGTTTGTTTAGCACAGAGCGGTTCAGGTGGAGGACGTCGCGTTGAGTTGTACTTAAGCAATCACGACCAAGACAGCCAATCGAACAATACCATTGCCAATGGGAACCTGAAGCGTATCATCTGGCATCTCTTCAACAACGACTCTACAATCGTACTTACTCGCAATAAGAACATCCATCCGTACTTTGCTCCTCTCCAACCGTTCATCGCAGAGTAGTACAGCATTCTCCGACTCGCATATTATCATCATGCTTTTGAATACTGCGTCATTTATGAACGGTTCTGAATACCTTGGAGAAGGCACTCCGCTCGCTCGATTCTAAAATTTTGCAAAACGAAGCCAATGCAGAGCAAGTGCTAAAAGCCGACGACAAGACATCAAGGAGATCACCGAATTTAAGGAAAAGAATTTTGGGTATCCAGAGCAGGGATTTATAGTTCGAAGTGTTGACGAGATGGAGTGTTCAGAGTAAGGGAGGACAAGACATTGTTTAGAGCAATGACGCAACCGCAAACCAAAGGAAACAGAACGATGAACTGAAAGCAAGGAAAAAGATAGAACTTGGATTGACTGCAGGACAATTGCACCCGAATTAATATCTACGTTACATGTCCTGCTAATCCTGTTTACTCGCACTTATGAATTGCTAAGCCCCAGAGACGGTAATCGAAGACGATCCGCTACTCTCATAACCTTCTGTGGCGAGTATCTGGTAATTGAAGGAGCCCATGGCCATTCCTAGGCTCTTCCATGCATTGAAGTGACTGGAGGTGGTAACAGTTCCGCCAACTCGCTTCGACTGGCGGACAGACCAATACTGGTTGAAGGTCTGCGTTCCTTGGATAGAAGGCGCATTCGTGCGGACGGTCTGGTAGATGTCGTACGTTCCTCCATCAGAGGTGACGGTGCCCATGTGCGTTAGGCCGGTGCTTGGATTATAGTCGCCGAAGGATTCGGTGATGTAGTACTCCACAAGAGGGCTCGTAGTCCAGCCATAAACGGAGAGGTATGCGTTGCCGCTTGGACTGAAGGTTCCACTATATGTGATTGCCCTAGGATTATACCTTAGTCGGGACCTAGTATGAACAGATGTAAAAAGGCAACTTACTGAGCACTTCCAGTTGCCCAGCCAATTCCACCGACGACATCTACTGCTGACGAGGACCAGGTGAGGCTGTATTGACCTGTCTCGACATCCATTGAGACCCCACTATTGTCTTGCATCCACAAGGAATAGTAGTATCCGTTGGCTGTGCCTGTGCTGCTTGTAGTTATCGTTGCACGACGGGCAAGCTGAGGCTCAGGGTTGTCGCGAGTGACAGCCACAAGGTCTGCGGGAGCTGCCAGCACGATAGCAGCAGAGCAGAGAACGAGAAGGGAGATTAAGGCGACCATGATGCTTGAATGGGAGTCTTGAGCGACTTAATGAATTGGGGCATCCTTTCGTTTCTTTTATGCAAATCCTTGCGGCAAAAATCCGGTTGTATGGGAGGAAAACATGAACTCGAAATAGATGCAAAATATCCAGAGTTATATAGCATATAGCTGGTGATGTATTCGGCAAGACAGGGCGGATGAATAGACAAATGACAGAGCACAAAGCATGGCGAACGGAAAAGAATGGTTGCGGATAATTGAGGAGTGGAATCCTGACGCGTGATAATGTCATATGTATGCTCGTTGTCGAGTAGGTTGTGATGGCTAAGCAGAGAACACAGGAAGCACATACAGAAGCAGATTCATCCTCCACAAACTACTCCATTAGCATCAAAAAAAGAGCATCCAAAAATATGGGTATGAGCTCCAAGATATAGTTAGGTGTTCTGCGGCGACCCAGCCAGTTCTGTGCGGTCTACATGACCTTTTCCCTTAGTTCCGACCCCACCTCGGGAGCTGTGCGGAGACTTGGGAGAAGTGGTAAATTTCCGTCGGCAGATGGCGAGGCTCAGAAAACAAGAAACCGCAGTGGTAACAGTACAATTGTAAAAGTTGCTAGCATAGAGCAAGGGCGCAGGTCAATCATGGCAGTTCCAGTCAAGGTCGGACCTTGCAGTTGCGAAGCGTTGTGTCGCGTCTAGATGCGTGGGACCCGGATCATTTATTGGCATCAGATAATTATAAACGCTGAACGCGTCTCTTTCGCTAAAATTACGCACCAGTTGCAAGACCATAGGTGCAGTTACGAACATATCAAG